>OU342800.1:6600000-6908181 GCA_910591515.1 Cerceris rybyensis | reverse complement strand
TTCAGCTGAATTTCACCTAAATTTCATCTGAATTTCACCTATATTTCAGCTGATTTTCACCTAAATTTCAGCTGATTTTCACCTAAATTTCAGCTGAATTTCACCTATATTTCAGCTGATTTTCACCTATATTTCAGCTGATTTTCACCTAAATTTCAGCTGATTTTCACCTAAATTTCAGCTGAATTTCACCTATATTTCAGCTGATTTTCACCTAAATTTCAGCTGAATTTCACCTATATTTCAGCTGATTTTCACCTAAATTTCAGCTGAATTTCACCTATATTTCAGCTGATTTTCACCTAAATTTCAGCTGAATTTCACCCTATATTTCAGCTGATTTTCACCTAAATTTCAGCTGAATTTTCACCTATATTTCAGCTGATTTTCACCTAAATTTCAGCTGATTTTCACCTATATTTCAGCTGATTTTCACCTAATTTTCAGCTGAATTTCACCTATATTTCAGCTGATTTTCACCTAAATTTCAGCTGAATTTCACCTAAATTTCATCTGAATTTCACCTAATTTTCATCTGAATTTCACCTATATTTCAGCTGATTTTCACCTAAATTTCAGCTGAATTTCACCTAAATTTCACCTATATTTCAGCTGAATTTCACCTAAATTTCACCTATATTTCAGCTGATTTTCACCTAAATTTCACCTAATTTTCATCGGAATTTCACCTATATTTCAGCTGAATTTCACCTAAATTTCATCTGAATTTCACCTATATTTCAGCTGATTTTCACCTAAATTTCAGCTGATTTTCACCTAAATTTCAGCTGAATTTCACCTATATTTCAGCTGATTTTCACCTAAATTTCAGCTGAATTTCACCTATATTTCAGCTGATTTTCACCTAAATTTCAGCTGATTTTCACCTATATTTCAGCTGATTTTCACCTAAATTTCAGCTGAATTTCACCTATATTTCAGCTGATTTTCACCTAAATTTCAGCTGATTTTCACCTAAATTTCAGCTGATTTTCACCTAAATTTCAGCTGAATTTCACCTATATTTCAGCTGATTTTCACCTAAATTTCACCTATATTTCAGCTGATTTTCACCTAAATTTCAGCTGATTTTCACCTAAATTTCAGCTGAATTTCACCTAAATTTCAGCTGAATTTCACCTATATTTCAGCTGATTTTCACCTAAATTTCAGCTGAATTTCACCTATATTTCAGCTGATTTTCACCTAAATTTCAGCTGAATTTCACCTATATTTCAGCTGATTTTCACCTAATTTTCAGCTGAATTTCACCTATATTTCAGCTGATTTTCACCTAAATTTCAGCTGAATTTCACCTATATTTCAGCTGATTTTCACCTAAATTTCAGCTGAATTTCACCTATATTTCAGCTGATTTTCACCTAATTTCAGCTGAATTTCACCTATATTTCAGCTGATTTTCACCTAAATTTCAGCTGAATTTCACCTATATTTCAGACTGATTTTCACCTAAATTTCAGCTGAATTTCACCTATATTTCAGCTGATTTTCACCTAAATTTCAGCTGAATTTCACCTATATTTCAGCTGATTTTCACCTAAATTTCAGCTGAATTTCACCTATATTTCAGCTGATTTTCACCTAAATTTCAGCTGATTTTCACCTAAATTTCAGCTGAATTTCACCTATATTTCAGCTGATTTTCACCTAAATTTCAGCTGAATTTCACCTATATTTCAGCTGATTTTCACCTAAATTTCAGCTGAATTTCACCTATATTTCAGCTGATTTTCACCTAAATTTCAGCTGAATTTCACCTATATTTCAGCTGATTTTCACCTAAATTTCAGCTGAATTTCACCTATATTTCAGCTGATTTTCACCTAAATTTCAGCTGAATTTCACTTATATTTCAGCTGAATTTCACCTAAATTTCACCTAATTTTCATCTGAATTTCACCTATATTTCAGCTGATTTTCACCTAAATTTCAGCTGAATTTCACCTAAATTTCACCTATATTTCAGCTGAATTTCACCTAAATTTCACCTATATTTCAGCTGATTTTCACCTAAATTTCAGCTGAATTTCACCTAAATTTCACCTATATTTCAGCTGATTTTCACCTAAATTTCAGCTGAATTTCACTATATTTCAGCTGAATTTCACCTAATTTTCATCGGAATTTCACTATATTTCAGCTGAATTTCACCTAAATTTCATCTGAATTTCACCTAAATTTCACCTATATTTCAGCTGATTTTCACCTAATTTCAGCTGAATTTCACCTATATTTCAGCTGATTTTCACCTAAATTTCAGCTGAATTTCACCTATATTTCAGCTGATTTTCACCTAAATTTCAGCTGATTTTCACCTAAATTTCAGCTGAATTTCACCTATATTTCAGCTGATTTTCACCTAAATTTCAGCTGAATTTCACCTATATTTCAGCTGATTTTCACCTAATTTTCAGCTGAATTTCACCTAAATTTCAACTGATTTTCACCTAAATTTCACCTATATTTCAGCTGATTTTCACCTAAATTTCAGCTGAATTTCACCTATATTCAGCTGATTTTCACCTAAATTTCAGCTGATTTTCACCTAAATTTCAGCTGAATTTCACCTATATTTCAGCTGATTTTCACCTAAATTTCAGCTGAATTTCACCTATATTTCAGCTGATTTTCACCTAAATTTCAGCTGAATTTCACCTATATTTCAGCTGATTTTCACCTAAATTTCAGCTGAATTTCACCTATATTTCAGCTGATTTTCACCTAAATTCAGCTGAATTTCACCTATATTTCAGCTGATTTTCACCTAAATTTCAGCTGATTTTCACCTAATTTTCAGCTGAATTTCACCTATATTTCAGCTGATTTTCACCTAAATTTCAGCTGAATTTCACCTATATTTCAGCTGATTTTCACCTAAATTTCAGCTGAATTTCACCTATATTTCAGCTGATTTTCACCTAAATTTCAGCTGAATTTCACCTATATTTCAGCTGATTTTCACCTAAATTTCAGCTGAATTTCACCTATATTCAGCTGATTTTCACCTAAATTTCAGCTGAATTTCACCTATATTTCAGCTGATTTTCACCTAAATTTCACCTATATTTCAGCTGATTTTCACCTAAATTTCAGCTGAATTTCACCTATATTTCAGCTGAATTTCACCTAATTTTCATCGGAATTTCACCTATATTTCAGCTGAATGTTCACCTAAATTTCATCTGAATTTCACCTAAATTTCACCTATATTCAGCTGATTTTCACCTAAATTTCAGCTGAATTTCACCTATATTTCAGCTGATTTCACCTAAATTTCAGCTGAATTTCACCTATATTTCAGCTGATTTTCACCTAAATTTCAGCTGATTTTCACCTAAATTTCAGCTGAATTTCACCTATATTTCAGCTGATTTTCACCTAAATTTCAGCTGAATTTCACCTATATTTCAGCTGATTTTCACCTAAATTTCAGCTGAATTTCACCTATATTTCAGCTGATTTTCACCTAAATTTCACCTATATTTCAGCTGATTTTCACCTAAATTTCACCTATATTTCAGCTGATTTTCACCTAAATTTCAGCTGAATTTCACCTATATTTCAGCTGATTTTCACCTAAATTTCAGCTGAATTTCACCTATATTTCAGCTGATTTTCACCTAAATTTCAGCTGATTTTCACCTAAATTTCAGCTGAATTTCACCTATATTTCAGCTGATTTTCACCTAAATTTCAGCTGAATTTCACCTATATTTCAGCTGATTTTCACCTAAATTTCAGCTGAATTTCACCTATATTTCAGCTGATTTTCACCTAATTTTCAGCTGAATTTCACCTATATTTCAGCTGATTTTCACCTAAATTTCAGCTGAATTTCACCTATATTTCAGCTGATTTTCACCTAAATTTCAGCTGAATTTCACCTATATTTCAGCTGATTTTCACCTAAATTTCAGCTGATTTTCACCTAATTTTCAGCTGAATTTCACCTATATTTCAGCTGATTTTCACCTAAATTTCAGCTGAATTTCACCTATATTTCAGCTGATTTTCACCTAAATTTCAGCTGAATTTCACCTATATTTCAGCTGATTTTCACCTAAATTTCAGCTGATTTTCACCTAAATTTCAGCTGAATTTCACCTATATTTCAGCTGATTTTCACCTAAATTTCAGCTGAATTTCACCTATATTTCAGCTGATTTTCACCTAAATTTCAGCTGAATTTCACCTATATTTCAGCTGATTTTCACCTAATTTTCAGCTGAATTTCACCTATATTTCAGCTGATTTTCACCTAAATTTCAGCTGAATTTCACCTATATTTCAGCTGATTTTCACCTAAATTTCAGCTGAATTTCACCTATATTTCAGCTGATTTTCACCTAAATTTCAGCTGAATTTCACCTATATTTCAGCTGATTTTTCACCTAAATTTCAGCTGAATTTCACCTATATTTCAGCTGATTTTCACCTAAATTTCAGCTGAATTTCACCTATATTTCAGCTGATTTTCACCTAAATTTCAGCTGAATTTCACCTATATTTCAGCTGATTTTCACCTAAATTTCAGCTGAATTTCACCTATATTTCAGCTGATTTTCACCTAAATTTCAGCTGATTTTCACCTAAATTTCAGCTGAATTTCACCTATATTTCAGCTGATTTTCACCTAAATTTCAGCTGAATTTCACCTATATTTCAGCTGATTTTCACCTAAATTTCAGCTGAATTTCACCTATATTTCAGCTGATTTTCACCTAAATTTCAGCTGAATTTCACCTATATTTCAGCTGATTTTCACCTAAATTTCAGCTGAATTTCACCTATATTTCAGCTGATTTTCACCTAAATTTCAGCTGAATTTCACTTATATTTCAGCTGAATTTCACCTAAATTTCACCTAATTTTCATCTGAATTTCACCTATATTTCAGCTGATTTTCACCTAAATTTCAGCTGAATTTCACCTAAATTTCACCTATATTTCAGCTGAATTTCACCTAAATTTCACCTATATTTCAGCTGATTTTCACCTAAATTTCAGCTGAATTTCACCTAAATTTCACCTATATTTCAGCTGATTTTCACCTAAATTTCAGCTGAATTTCACCTATATTTCAGCTGAATTTCACCTAATTTTCATCGGAATTTCACCTATATTTCAGCTGAATTTCACCTAAATTTCATCTGAATTTCACCTAAATTTCA
This sequence comes from Cerceris rybyensis, assembly GCA_910591515.1. Taxonomy (NCBI): domain Eukaryota; kingdom Metazoa; phylum Arthropoda; class Insecta; order Hymenoptera; family Crabronidae; genus Cerceris; species Cerceris rybyensis. Next base: position 6,902,989 of record OU342800.1, on the reverse strand, counting down.
CCTATATTTCAGCTGATTTTCACCTAAATTTCAGCTGAATTTCACCTATATTTCAGCTGATTTTCACCTAAATTTCAGCTGAATTTCACCTATATTTCAGCTGATTTTCACCTAAATTTCAGCTGAATTTCACCTATATTTCAGCTGATTTTCACCTAAATTTCAGCTGAATTTCACTTAAATTTCAGCTGATTTTCACCTAAATTTCAGCTGAATTTCACCTATATTTCAGCTGATTTTCACCTAAATTTCAGCTGAATTTCACCTATATTTCAGCTGATTTTCACCTAAATTTCAGCTGAATTTCACCTATATTTCAGCTGATTTTCACCTAAATTTCAGCTGAATTTCACCTATGTTTCAGCTGATCTTCACCTAAATTTCAGCTGAATTTCACCTATATTTCAGCTGATTTTCACCTAAATTTCAGCTGAATTTCACCTATATTTCAGCTGATTTTCACCTAAATTTCAGCTGAATTTCACCTATATTTCAGCTGATTTTCACCTAAATTTCACCTATATTTCAGCTGAATTTCACCTAAATTTCACCTAATTTTCATCTGAATTTCACCTATATTTCAGCTGATTTTCACCTAAATTTCACCTATATTTCAGCTGAATTTCACCTAAATTTCACCTATATTTCAGCTGATTTTCACCTAAATTTCACCTATATTTCAGCTGAATTTCACCTAAATTTCACCTAATTTTCATCTGAATTTCACCTATATTTCAGCTGAATTTCACCTAAATTTCACCTAAATATCACCCAAATTTCACCTACATTTCACCCAAGTTTCACCTAAATATCACCTAATTTTCACCTAAATTTTAGGTCCCCTGGAGCTATTTTCAAACTATTTCCAACCTAATCTGACTAAACACTAATCTGAATTGAATGAGATTACATTCCACAAATAGCAATTTATATCTTGTATAAACTCAATCTCTGATTTTCTGATAAAAAGGTGGTTTTTCATCACGAAATAAATGATAATTTTTCAATGTTCAAAAAATTAAAAAAATTCATCCGTAAAGGGTTAAAATCGTTAAATCTAGATTACTACCTTCACTTTGATAGTAAAACATTTTCCGTCACCTGTTTTACATTCCCAAACGGACGCCATAAGTCTTAGGAAATCACGTCGACCCTCATCGAAGAATTTCGCACGACGAAAACATTTCAGCGCAAACCGGCACGGAAGAAAGTACGATTTACGATCATTAAATAATGCAACAGAATTTCCTCCAACGTTAGTGGGGCTCTTAGCGCTAAATTCTCAGGGCACGAACGTATGTCTTCGATCGCAATATTAATGGCCGCCCTATAATGCTGGCCGATAACTGGCCAACCGCCAGCAATCGGCTTGTTTTACTCCATTGCGAAATTTCGCGCCCAACGCGAAATTGCTGTACCTCGGTCAGCTACATGTTGTGCCCAACTGACAGTTCGATGGCTGGTATTGGTTCGCATTGTGGCTTTCTCATCAGCTCGCAGAAACTGGTTAAACTCCCACGCAATATTGCTTCTCTGCATTTTCAGACGTGTCATTACCAGACCACATCCGCATCCTTCGAGCAGCCTCACCGTAGACATCAGTTCTTCTTTGTGTAGTTAAATCACGTGTAACATTGTACAACCCCAATACAAAGTAAATTTTGTCCTACATCCCAGTAATATCACTCGTTCAAATTTGGCAGAAAATTGCAATACTATTTGCCTTTAACATTAACGATTGTCAGACGTAGAGTAATATTTAAATAAACTCTAAACATGAGCAATCGTGTCGACTCAAACATTTTGAACAAGCTCATGGGATATTAATCCCTTGCCTTACAACTTTTATTTTGGTAGCAATCGTAATAACTCAAAATTATTTCCAGAAGTACAAATTTCCCTCTGGTTATTAACATACAATACAATTCATAGAATATTATACAAATAATTTGACCGTCTAATATTTTCAATTTCATAGTTATTAAACAATTTCAAGATTTCATATCCCATCCATCTAAGGGGTTAATTTACCCCAAAATCAGTGGTCATACCAACCTTCAAAGAACAATTCTAGCAAGTAGAATGTGAACAAAAAATAATCTCATAGACTACCCTCTCACCACCCTTATCTTCCCGAAACAAAAATCCCATAGCTGTTTTCAATCGTCAGTCGTTGACTACAATCAAACGGTGCAAAAATGATACGAAAAATCTATCCTTCGCAATCTGTACGAAGAAGTTGCTAAGAGTGAAATTTCAGGAAGAAGAAATCAGCTGAGAAGAGTTTGCGAAGACACGAGCGTTTGGCAGAGCTGAGCTCGAAATCGTGAAAACTTTGAGGGCCCTCGAAGATATATGAATCGTCTTGAAAGGAACTCGAAGAATAATGGAAGAGGTCGTATCTCCCACGTTGCTCGTTTATTTCACCGATAGGCCGAGCATTACCGTAAGGGACTGCCTCGCATTCGACGTATAAATTCATTTTAAGATCTCAAAGTGGATCCTGCATTTGTAAGTTATACCCAGAAAGATCGAACCGTATCTAGTATTACCTTTCGATATTAGAAAACCGCAGTGATTCTGGACTTGCTTTTATGGAATGCTCTTTGGAAGATACAACATCTTCTGTGTAGAAAGTTTAAATGAGTTTTCTGGCTGATGGTGGGCCGTGGAAATATATATATGTGTGTGTATATATATAAAAAGTTTTATCGGTTTCGTGATCGAGAAGGATGAAATCTATACGTCCCTTTAGTGGAGGGCAGGTATTGCGGACATTTTTCATTTGGATAAAAACTCGGCTAACGTTCATCGATGTTACTTCCGCTTCGTAGGAGAAGCAGAGATTTTTAATCATGATGATTCGCTTCTGAAAACACGAGGTTTTATTTGCAAGGGGTACTTTGTTTCTTAAGAAATTTCTTCTGAGGTATATCTTTTTGTAGAATGTTAATACGAGTTAATATATTTTTTTTTATTTGGTAGATTGAAGTAGGTGTATTACTTTTGTATCTTTTATTATTTTGTATTATTTTTAAAAGTTTATTTTTTTTTAGTATATTAATTTGAGTTAATCGTTAATTGAGGTAGGGATGAATTTTATTTTATTTGGTAGATTGAAGTAGGTGTATTAATTTTGTATCTTTTATTATTTTGTATTATTTTTAGAAGTATATTTTTTTTTTAGTATATTAATTTGAATTAATAGTTAATTGAGGTAGGGATGAATTTTATTTTATTTGGTGGATTGACATAGGTGTATTAATTTTGTATCTTTTATTATTTTTTATTATTTATGAAAGTAAATTTTTTTAGAATATTAATTTGAGTTAATAGGTAATTGAGGTAGGGGTGAATTTTATTTTATTTCGTAGATTGACGTAGGTGTGTTATTTTTAATTTTGTTTAACGATGAAAAATGGCGGGAATGAATAGAAATATAGATGCATGGCTTGTCAAAGTTGTAATAAGCTGGAGAGACTTAAAAGATTTTCCTTTCAATGTGGAAATTATGGTTCTAAAGTTATGACACTGTTTCCATGGTGTTTTTATTACAGCTTTTCGCTCGTAATCCATTTTAAAGTTGGATATACCTGACTGAAAGTTTTTTACGCGCTCGTTTCCGCGACGTTGGTCTGTATTATCCATTTTAATTTTCAGCCGTCCATCTATCTCTCTTCTCTGTTTCTCAGAATAAAAATTTCATGCGTGAACGATGCATTTTCGTTTGTATGTCGCTTGCAACTGATATCTCTATGTGTTCTTTATTTTTTTTTTTTTTTATGAAATAACAATTATTTCTTCATATCGGCGTTGAATCATTGCGACGCTTTTTTTCAAGTTTTAAAAGTAACCCCATTTTATCGTCGTATATGCAACTTTTATTTTATATTGCAGAAAATGAAGAGATTTGAAAAATTAGCAGTAATGTAAAAATTTATATATGCAAATTAACATATTTTAATTTACGGCTACATCTACCGACGATTAATTATATGTTTCTATAATTGTCAAATAAATCTGTTTGAATGAAATAGAAGGAGAGGGCAGAAAACTTGATCGATTGAATCACTTACAGCCTTTGATAAAAACATAGAAAATTGAAAAGAAGTAGCGTTAGATATTTCAGGAACATTAAAAAAAAATTTTAAACAAGTCATTTTGATCACCTTGATGTTAATTTAATTTTTGTTTGTTTATAATTCAATTTATCTTTATAAATTTGTAGTTTTGTAGTTAACTGAAATATATTTCATCTTTGTTTATAAAAAAACTTGGTTTTATTTGTCGACAATGAATTCAGGTGGATGTTTCTGTAGAAATTAATTCAAAACTGATTTTCATATTTAATGCAAATGTAATTAATGAATTCTTCAAACAATAAGGTAGTTCTCTCCGACACTTCGATTTTACCGTTTCTGCCACGTTTATTTTTCTCGTTGCACCCCTCCAGTAAACGAGACGTCGTTGTTTCAAAAGTGTTTGGACTTATGAACCTCCTTGTTTCACGTTTCTACTTATTGCAACGCTGCAAAACGTAAAAACATAATAACTGTTGTTTTAGTACGTATGAAACACAATAGTGAAACGATTATTGCGATTACGGTGCAAAGTACCAAGCACCGACAATAATCGACAGTCCTATATATACGTTGCCACATGGAGGTCGAATAAAGTCGACTTTTAAAAGCTCTCTTATTTCCTATATCATGAAAAATTTCATTCTCATTCTATCACCTTACAAATGATCATCACAAAACAACCTCCCAACCATTAACCCCTTGCCAATTTCTTTTCTAACTGTATCCACAATAATTCAGAATTAACAAAATGATTTGCACAATAGCAAATCATAAAATCAATAGCAATTCATTCAATTTTATATAACATCAAGTTTTTGCAATTATTATGCACTTCAAAGTAATGGCCAACTTATTTGTTGAGTAATTTCATATTATCATTTATTATATTAGTATATTAATTTATGTTTCTCTGTGTGAACAGAAGTGTAGCATTTGATTGCCTATTTTTGCAGCTCGCTGAAATTGTTATTATCCATGAACGTATTAAATTATTAACCCCTTTGATTCCTTTCTAACGAGGTGTACTAATTGTAAGTGTCAAAATTAATTCCTGAAATCAAAAGTTTTCACTGACTTCTGACATTCCTTATAACTGAACCTGATATTAATAATATAAAAATAATTAGACCATTTCCCAATCGGCTGATATTTTCAATTTAATAATTTTCAAAGACTTCAAAATTTCCTATTCTATTTTCTGCATCAAGAGTGTCACACGACGTTGCAGTCTAACCGGTTAAAATAAAATTTGATCACTGATTCTAGATATACCCTATAACGTAATATTAACACTAGAACTACCGGCCTCAAATCTATCATATTTTAATAAATTAAATAAGTACTTTGAAAAAGGGGGAATCAAGCGGCGGAAAATTTCATGGATTGGGTGATTTATGTTTATTGATATAGACGTAGAATATTTATTCTATGACTTTTATGTAAACTTGGAGAATTTTTTAAAAAAATTGTGTACCAGTCATTTTGACTGGTTTGGTAGTTCTAGTGTTAATATTCTAAAAATATTTTAATCATATCATGTCTCACGGATATTTTCAATTTCATAAATTTTGCAAAACGTGGAAATTTCGATCCAATTTACCACATCACGAATGTCATTACACGACGAAGAGTTAACAGTTAAATTCAGCTATTCGAAAATCAATCTGTAAATTATGATTCCATCTGCGTTCTATTAAATCAAAGCCATACAATTTTCATATTATGCAAATTATGGTACACCGTCTAATTATCGAGAGAACCGTTCCTTCGTACTGATCTCATTACCTCCTTCCAGTTTGTCCCTCGGCCAATATGCCACAGAACACAGGACAGAAATTCATAGGAGGGAAACGTGGTCCGAATATTCGTCGTTGCAGCTGCACGAGACGAAGAGTTAAACTCACGTAATCCCGCATGCAATTCCAATAAGCAAATCCATAGTAGTCGGCCGTATATTCCCATTGCATGCGGCTCGACTAAAATGCAGTTCCTGGCCTTTCGGCCAGGATAAATCGTTAAACCGTCTGAAAACAGTGGGCTTTGAACTGAACGAGCTTCCATAGAGTTTGTCAGCCAGGTTTTCGGTCCGGGTGAACGGGAATTCTCTTATTACAGGCTGCAGAGTCACGCGAATGCATATGCAGCCTGAATGCATGCACCGAATTGCAGCAGTACATCGTCTAAATTCACCCTTAATGCATCGCGTGCCCTATCCGTGGAAGTATCTCTCGATTGTGGGCCAGTGACCTGCCACGATGAAAAGTTTACCCCGTTCCTTTCGTCGATAACATCGTGCCTTTACTACTGATTTCTCGGAGATCTTTCAACCCTTAAACACTAGACGGTGCATGCCTTTAATGAGTATGAGTATTTAGAACACCTTTTGAATTCGTACTCATTTTTTTGCCTGATAAATGCAAGGTGGTTAATTCATTTTTATTTCATTTATGTGTGCGACTGATTCTACATTATTATGTAGACTTTATTATTTAACGCTGGAGAACGTATTTCTCCCTGTTATCAAAAGTTTTCTAGGTTGCTTGATAAGATCATTGGCAAATGATTTCTCGGAGATCTTTCAACCCTTAAATACTAGACGGCGCATGCCTTTAATGAGTATGAGTATTTAGAACACCTTTTGAATTCGTACTCATTTTTTTGCCCGATGAATGCAAGGTAGTTAATTCATTTTTATTTCATTTATCTGTGCGACTGATTCTACATTGTTATCTGTGTCAGTTATGTAGACTTTATTATTTAAGGCTGGAGAACGTATTTGTCGCTCTGATCGAAAGTTTTCTAGGTTGCTTGATAAGATCATTGGAAAATGATTTCTCGGAGATCTTTCAACCCTTAAACACTAGACGGCGCATGCCTTTAATGAGTATGAGTATTTAGAACACCTTTTGAATTCGTACTCATTTTTTTGCCTGAGAAATGCAAGGTGGTTAATTCACTTTATTTCATTTATATGTGCGACTGATTCTACATTGTTATCTGTGTCAGTTATGTAGACTTTATTTTTTAAGTTTGTAGAATGTATTTGTCGCTGTGATCGAAAGTTTTCTAGGCTGCTTGATAAATCATTGGCAAATGATTTCTCGGAGATCTTTCAACCCTTATACACTAGACGGTGCATGCCTTTAATGAGTGTGAGTATTTAGAACACCTTTTGAATTCGTACTCATTTTTTTGCCCTATGAATGCAAGGTGATTAATTGATTTTATTTTGTTTATGTGTGTGACTGATTCTGCATTGTTATCGGTGTCAGTTACGTAAGCTTTATTTCTTTAAGTCGGAGAACGTGATTATTACTGGATGAATAGTTTCCTAGATTGTGTGATAAGATCATTGGCAAATGATTTCGCCGGCATTTTTCAACACTTAAGCACTTGACGATGCATGCCCGTAGAGAATATGAATATTTAGAACACCTTTTGAGTTCGTAGTCATTTGTTGTTTAGCTGATGGACGTAAGCTGTTTAGTTAATTGTATTTAATTTACATATGTGACGGTTTCTACAGCTTTATTGATGTTAGTTATGAAGGCTTCGTGGAAGTTATTTTTTAAGGCCGGAGAACGCGATTGTCGCTGTGATGGAAAGTTTTCTTGGTATTTTGATAGTATCGTGCCTTTGCCACTTATTTCTCCGGAATTTTTCAAGATTTAAACACGTGGCAATGCATGTCTGTAACGATAATGAGTAATTAGAGCATTCTTCAACTTCTTAGTCTTTTTTTAGATAATAATTGTACGCCGTTTAGTAAACCTCATTTAATACATGCACGCAAAGTTCTCTGCATTCTTATTTGTGTGAAAGAATGCATCTTATTAACAATTAGTTCTGTTTTCTACACCTTGTGTGCAATTAGTTCTTTGAAAGAAGAGTGGTCATAAATTATTTTTGCATCTTTATTGTTTTGTTCTGAATTTAACATTGAGAAGTTATTCAGAATTTAACAATTATTATTCTGATTTAAATTATTCTTTATTGTACTATTAAAACGTGAATAAAAATAAATTGTCCTCAAAATTTTAATCTCGTATTGCCATTTCTTTGAACATCGCATTGCGAATCAAAGGAAAGGATAAATTCGGTTTCCAGTTACTTTGAGTCAGAGAAAAGGTGAAATTACTCGTAAAAATTCATTCTAAAAGTATTTCTTCCCCACAAATCGACAGTTTACACTCCAGATAATAATTCAATATCGATAGAATCAGTTTTACTCGACTAACCTGCTATTTGCAGACTTCAGAAGTCGCAGTGAATTTTTAATAAAAAAAAACCTCGCACCATTCGCCGGAAATGAAATAAAACAGAATAATGAGGAGACAAACCTTGTAAATTGTGTCCATAATTGGATAAATGCGCGAATGACGAATGAGACAGTGTAAAGACGACAAGAAATCTCATAAAATCCAATTACACATCGTTAATGGAGCACAGATAAATAAGTCTGACTTCAACGACGGCTCGATTTGGATCAAGATTAACTTAATTATATTAAATAAACTTAAACTAAATTAAATTATTCGAAACTACCCGCCGGAGTTCACCATTATCGTGATTTCTACCAAAACAATTTTCGATCATAAAACAATCGTCATTGTATTTCCAAATGATACGATGAAATCTGGCAAATTGAAAATGAATAATCCTTCGAGCATTATGGTCGAATTATCGATTCTCTCTCGTTACATCACGTCGTCGGTTTTTCCCTCGAATGCAGATTCCCGTCGTTTGCATTCGCATTGAGGAAATAAAGCTGGAATCGGTGGGTAACGAGAAAGAAACGAGCCGTCGAAGAAAAGCTCCTTTAATCCGTCAGCATCCATCTGTGCATTTTAATTTATCAACGCCTCTCTACCTGCACGATCGACTACCCTTTTTTTGGCTTTCTCGATTCTCTTGGACGTCCCACGCTATCGATCTCGTCTCGATATCCATCGTTGTATGTATTAAGTTCGCATTTATACGCAAATGTTCCTACCCGAAAATAGATTCATGCCATGAAGAAAATAATAATAATTCAGAACGGCCGGTGTAAAGGTATTGTGAATTTATGATTTATTTCGTACTCAAACTCCTGTGACGTACACCCTGTACATGTATAAATGCGCAGGTATGTTGATATGATAATAGAGAAAGGTTTGTGTGGCTGTCCAACGAGGTAAAAGATGGCAGGGTTATTTTTAAGGCTGTTGAATTATTCGGGAGATTAATAAATTATTATCGAATATATGAGAGTCTTGGGTAATGTTTTTCTACGTAGTTGGTCACTTATACATGTTTCTTGATATGAGTTGCTCTATTCTTTTGTAATTGTTACAAGTTAGTGTATTATGTTATTCTTAAATTGTTTTTATATTGTGATGAATCTTATTTGGTAATAACATTTTAAATTGTAGAGAAGAATTAGCGTTGAATGTTTAGAATAGTTCAGAAGTTTATTTTTAATATGATTTTTAATTGCTAGTAACAGAATTTACATATACACTTTTTGTTATCATAATCCTCCAGTTATCATTGCGTACTTAACCCATTGCCGTATGATTTCTTTTGTTACTGCCTCCAGAATATTTCAGAATTAAATTGGAAGAATAAAAATTGATCAGTGATACTTGATTTACTGTTTTATTTGACGTGATATTAATATTATAGAAGTCATGGCAATTTAATGGGTTTCGAAAAACTTGAAAATTTTCTTTTCCAAATCATGACTGTCTCTCGTTATTGTATGGTAAGGGATTGATGTAATGTTAATAGCATAGAAGTAATTTGGTAGTATTATAATCCATTGATATTTTTAATTTAATTATTCTTGGAGAATTTCAAAGTTTTCTAGTTTGTTTATCACGTCACGAGTGTCACACATTATTATACAACAAGGGGTTGGCGTAATATTAACCCCTTAATCTACAACTACATGTGAGACTCGTAGCGCGGAAAATGGAATAGGAAATTCTGAAGTTTTCCAAAAGCTATTAAATTGACAATATCAACCGATCACAAAACGCTGTCATTATTTTTCTATTATTAATATCACGTTCAGTTATACGAAATATCAAAAATCAGTGAAACCGTTTGATTGCAGGAATTAATTTTGAATCTTTGCACGTTCCATCAGAAAAGAAATCGTAGGCTAAGGGGTTAATTGTATAGAAGTAATTTGATAGTGTTGTAGTAAAATGATATTTTTAATTTAATAGATTTTGGGAAACCTCTATATTTTTTCTCCTATTCCTTTTTATTTTTTATTTCGTATTATATTTATCGCGTTGCGAGTACTCTCGTTATTACGGCATGGGGTTAAAAATTTTACAATTCACCCTTTCGCATCTCTTATTAAATATTCCACGTTATGAATTCCTTTCTCTCTAATTCCATCCCAACAATCGTCATTAATTTTCAATATCAAAGCTTCATGCTATCATAAACCAACGACAAAATTTCACCTCACAATTCTGAAAATCACAATTAATTCAACAACGGCGAACCCATCCGGTAAAGGTACCAATTACAAATCTCTACCTAAAGCCTTGACAAAAGCATCGTTCGCCGTTAAATTCACATTTATAATAATCAACAGCAATCTCCAATTAATTGTCGCCCAATCAAAGAGCCCTAGGCGTGTCCATTGTGTCAGGTAGTAATTAACGGCAACGAAACACAGCGAAAGCTATCACCAACCGTTGGAAATCGATGTTTCATCGATACAGCAATCCGATTTGCTGATTTACAAGAGTGGGGTCGAACCGGAAATAATTCTCGACTCGATCGAGCCACGAACGGTTAATCCTGTCCGCTTCCTTTTCACGTAATTCCCACTTTAAGCTCCGAGGATGCGCTTAACCAGATAACCCGGAAAAGCGTAGATCCCGCAGGCCGCCAACAACACCATAAGCACGCATACCGAGCAACATATTATTCTCCACTTGTAGTAGCGGCAGACCACGAAGCGACATGCTTTCCATGGGTTTCGGAACCAGGAGAACGAAGTGTCGGGCCGTCTGTGAATTAATATGGGGAAATGTTACAATTATTGGTTCTTAACACCTTGCACTACGATCTGTTTCGTGACTGCATTCGCGGTAATGCAGAATTTAATTGGTAAAATAAAATTTGATCGGTGATTCTTGATATGCCGCATAATTTAATGTAATATTAATGTTAGAGAAATAATATTATCGCGTTGTGTCTAATTGATAATTTTTGATTAATTAGATTTTGAATTTTGACAATTTAATAGATTGTTACTTCGTCACGAGTGTCAGTCGTTATTGTAGGGCAAGAGGGTGAAATAAAAACACTTTGTTTAAAATTAACCCTTTGCCGTACTGTAACGAGTGATACTCGTGACGTGATAAATTAGAATGGAAATTTTCAAGCCTTACAAAATCTGTTAAATTGAAAATATGAGTGAGATCCGACACTATAAAATTATTTCTATAATATTAATATTAATATTACGCCAACCCTTAGCCCTACAATAACGAGTGACACTCGTGATCAGTTAAATGGAATAGATAATTTTTAAGTTTTCCAAAATCTACTGAATTGAAAATATTAATGAGAAGCAACACGATAACATTATTTCTATGATATTAATATTACGTTAAATTATATGTTATGTCAAGAATCACTGATCAATGTTTATTTTACTAATTTAATTCTGAATTATTGTAGAGGCAGTCATAAAGTAAATGGCACGGCAAGGGGTTAACTAAGACTTTGTTCTTAGAATATATGAAGGACGTCTTTATTCTAAGGGTGAAAGTCACAGAGTGAGGTTTTAAGAGGATTTGGTCAGGTCTAAGGATACCTTTAAGTTTGACCATAAACAGACTGCATAATTACACAACTGGAACCTCTTAAACATTACAAGAGGAAACATAACAATCGGTGAACAAATAAAGAAAAATAAATAAAGATTTTATATTTGCACGTTTAATAAGTATATATTTAATAAGTACAAATATAAATATTTTATGTTTATATTTATAAGTTTATTAACTCTTATCGAAATGCGTGTGGCTGTTTTGCTTGGTTGCGTTATGTTGTGATTTCTGATGGTGTGTTGAAATTATGGAAAATGAAGAAACTAGTGTTTAGAATTTGAAAAACTTTCATACCACTGAATCTGATGATTTTCTGACCAAAGAATATTTACAATGATTGTTATAGATTTTGTAACGGTGCACAAAAATATGAGGTCTCTTTATTTCTATCAGAATCCATCTTTGAAAAAATTCAAACTTTCAAATTTCAGAAATTATTGCGTACTAACTGAATAAGTTATTTATGATCTTTTTCGTGAAATATTTCTGTAAACTCTCCCGAATATAACGATGCACATTACTTTGGTGTTATCAACATTTAAACATGTTTAAACAATGCCCAAAGGGAAGACGATTCCCAGGATGCCTCGACTTTTGTAAATATGTTCCTATTTATCTTAAAAACCAGACGTCCAAAAGAAACTCTAATAGCAGTAATCCATAGAGAAAACATTGTTCTTAAAGAAACCATAACTAAAATTTACAACAAAAGTTTTATTTTCACCTGAAAAATTAAAATATATCAGCAAGACAAAAGGCACAGTCAGTGGCTTTCAACCCAGCATACGAGGTACTTTCTAACAATAACACTACATTAACACCTTAAGAACCACTGTAAATTACATAAAATATACGCCAAAAACTGCACATTTTTAAACAAAATAGCTAAAAAATTTACAAAACCCCATTAGCGCTTATAGGTCTTTCGTGATCGCATTTAATTTCCACCCTAGGGCAAAACCGTTCCTGAAGGTGTTAAACAAATTATTATATCTTTAACACCTAGTCATATAAATATAAAATACTGTTTAATTTCATTTGAAATATTAAGATTAACTGTACGAGCAACGAGAGAAATTATTTCCACTTCACTAGCTCCCGAGGACGGTGACCGTCGCGTGTTATCAAAACAAACTCGGCGGAGCTCGGCGCTCTCAGCAGGTGGTCTTCTCGCTGGTCTATTTACAATAACAAGTCGTACGATGCTCGCCTCGATCTCATTGGTCCTTTAACAATGACAAAGTCGTTTTGACGTTCGCCTCGCAATCAGTTTGCCCTCGGCCGCCGACGAGTAACCACTGCTCCGTGATCGAGTCCGACGATTTCTTTCGATTAGTGCGTGTACAATAATTTTGAAGAGGAGCTTCAGGGGCACCAAATACTTCTCTCTGTGTGGACTACTTGGGAATTCATCTCCACAGTGGTATCAACCCCCAATTAGCAGCAGTTTGTCTACTTCTTACCAGCAGAGCTGTTTGTCTACCCCTTGCTAGCAGGGCAGCTTTCCTGTTGGCATCGTAGAACTACCCCCCACCGCGAAAGCAAAGAATCAACACGTTTCTAAGGTATTTACAATTTTTGTTGAGATTTTAACCCTTTGCACTCCACTGTCCCATCTAAGGGACATCTGAGGGTGAGTCTAGCATATCATTCTAAGGGTTTTGCCCTTAGTTGACCTTCTAAGAAGACGTTCGAATTTATTAGTAGTTACAGAGGATGAACTTATATAATATTTTAAGGTACTTCTAGCTGGATTCAGAAGTAAAAGTTTCTTTTTTCATTAGAAATGAAAAAAATTGCGTAAGAATTAACTTTTGAGACATTAAAAAACATCTTTCTCTATAACTATGAAGTAAAAAATTATGAAAGAATTCAATAACATTCCAAAAGCATAAAATAATACATTGCTAATTTTTTATTAGAATCCATCGACTCGTTTTTCCATTAGAAAAATAAAAAAAGATTTTACGGATTCAGCAAAAATTTTTTTCCATAAGGCCCATGTTAAATATGTTATTTTTAAACACGATTTATTCATAAACCGTGTGGACGAACTCGTTGAGATTCCGGTTATAATTATAAAATATCATGAAGAATATATTTTCAAAATTTTAAGGAAATCTATCGAAAAATGATAAGTGCCTAAAACTACCTTAAGAAATGTATGTTTATCTATTGTGTTTTATTGACACCAGATAGCAAATATTAAAGTATTTGAAAGTTGCTAATAGATGACGTCAGAATTGGCTTTGAGTGCAAAGGGTTAATAGCTTTGAGTGTGATTACACATTGTATTTTTAATAAAATGCGACCATGAAGGGTGAATGGAAACTGGATGGGAATTTAAGTTTTTCGTCTAGTTTTTAAGATAGATAGGAAAATATTCAGAAAAGTAGCGGCATTTTGAGCGTCGTTTTCCCTTATACTATTGTTTAATGTTTAAATGTTTATAATATTAAAGTAATATGTATCGCTTTGTCAGAGTATGCGAAATTTTATGTAAATAATATTCACTGTTAAATGTAAGAATTTCTGGAAGTTGAAAGATTAATTTGTTTTTTGAAAATTATTTTCCTAAAAGTGGAGTATGGCGGAGACAAATGGTCTTCATTGTCGTGTTCAGCAGCATGAAATTTATTGTATGAGACATCAGTTAATATTGTAGTTTAACAATGAAAGTACCGGAGGAGTGAAAGTGATTGGTACTTCATTTTTTATAAAAAATCTCCAAGTTTGCTTACGAACCATAAATTAATTAATTTACGTAGATCTTATAAAATATAAATCACTGGTTTAATCACCTTTTGCACCTTTTGAATTCTCGTTTTCCAAAGCACTTATTTAATATGTAGTATTTTTAAACATATTAGATAACTATTTACTTTATTATTAGTACTATTTATTTACGTTAGAAAAAGAAAATTCAAGAGATACAAAAGATGATTAAATCAGTAATTTGATTAATTATTTGACAGCTCGTCAGTCATTTTTATTTTTATATGTTTAAAAATAGTCCAATTAACTCTACAAGTTCTAACGTTATATAATTCAAAAATTTCTTCGACCTAATTCCTCTTCGAAGTTTCTTTCTAAAATTTCTAAGAGGAAAATTTGAATGTTCAAAGGTACAGTTAAAAGTACATTGTCATCATTTTTCGACCCAAATTAACGAGAAGCTTAAGAAAGTTAAGCACTTTTTGAAGAGTTCCCTCTTACACTGTTGACCAACCCTACGATTTAATGCTCTGCTGTTTGACAACGACTGACCTAATTTCTACTCTCCTTCCATTGATTTTATCGATTAATTCACGAGCCGCGATTCGGACAAGTAATATTAACGGCTAAACAAACTCCAAAGTGAGAGTAATTGAATAAAAAACAGAAGTGTCATCAAGTTTTAACGTACCTCGGAGAAGGAAGGCTGAGTGGTGGATCTCTTCCTTTTCCTGCTGGCCGCTCGTTAGCTTCCTCCGCTCGCAATATTGACATTTCTAATTCGACTTTGCCCTAAATTCACGTGTCCGCTTAAATTTCCCCCGAGATTCGAGAAAATTGAAAAAAACTATCTATATACAGAGTGTCCCATGTAGGCTGGACAACGGTCTAAGAACGTACTTATTCTACTGCCAAAAATGACCCAGACTGAATAGAATGTTTTTCTTCAGAAAGTTTAATTTTTGAGAAAATTGAGTTTGCTTATTTATAACACTCTTATTATATAATTATCTGGGTGTTGCGTTTATGTATTGTTCTGCTGTATTATTTGGAATTGAGCGTTGCACTATATTTACAAATGACAGAATTTGGATTGACCTATTGTTCTTTTTCGCCTGGATTTGATTTTGATTAGGTACGAGCTAAATAAAGTTTTTGTTTTAATGTATTTTGTTATTTAGTCTCGGTTTAAGTTGAACCTTTGCGATAATAATCAATGAGTCAGTGATTTGGCTCAACGGTTTAACATTTTTTTTTTTAGATTAGATCTGAGTTTAGTTTCAGTGAGGTTTCAACCAAATAAGTGTTTTATTTTAAAGTATTTTATTATTTAGTTTCATTTTAAGTTTAAAGTGTGCGATAGTGATAAATGCGACAGTGATTTTGATTATTGTTTTACCGTTTTTTTTCTGCTTAGAATAGCTCTGAGGTTTGTTTCAGTAGAGTTTGAATAAAATAAATGCACCCCGTATGAGAAATTTTTAAACTCAATTTTCTAAAAAACAAAGTCTCAATCGATTATTACATGTGGGATAAATTTACACATTTTACACATAACACGTGACACTCCAATATTTTTAATAACTAATTAGAACTTTACTCGACTCCGAATCAATTTGCATTACTTCGATATTGTTGCTTTTAACCAAATATTTCGTAGCCGGATATAATGCAATGAGTATACAGTAATATACTAAAATTTACAATATTATCCCGCCGAGAGTGTAAAGAAAGGAAGGTTCAAATTGACTCGAACTCGGAGTACATTAAATGAATATGTATGTTTTTTAACAAGTATCTACCGCCTGCACGTATTTTCCAGCAGTAATACCGCGTATAAACGGCCACCATGCTTTAATCCGCGTTGTTTTGAATAAATTTATGCCGGATGTACGAGGATCGAGCAGCTTTGGAGTGCAGTTTTTCGAGTTACCACTGCCACGTGGCATCCGCGATAAATCCAACGTAAGCGAGCCTGAAACAAATTGCTTCGTTTCAAGTGAAAATATCATACAGTTACTTAGACGGTGATTGTTCACTTCATTTTATATCATCAAACGAATCTACGACATTTTTGAAACTTTACACTTTTTCAAATGATTTTTTAAATTATTTATTGTAATTATGGTATCGTAAACTTTCAACAATTATTTGTCAAAAGGTTTCATATTTTTAAGCATTCGGACATTATGTGTGAATCAATTACGGTTTAAATTGTGGTATTGTTACAACTAATTGTAAGAAGAAGAAGGAGAAAAAGGAGGCTAAGTGGAAAACGAAATAATGTGTCAAACGAAGTGATGTAAACGTCGATAAAGTTAAAACTAGTAATATCAGGATAAGATAGTGTATAATATAGTAATATAATAGGGTATATATTAAATAATAATAAAAAAATAGAACACATTAAATATTAGGGGTACCGAAAAGTAATCAAAATTTGTTTCTACTGGCGAAAAACATTTATTTATTAAAGAAATCTTAAATATTAATAACAAAAATTAATTTCCATAATTTTCTAACACTTTTTGCCAGCGTAAGGGGAGTTGTTCCCTTTTTAAAAAAGTCCTTCGATTTTTTGTTGAAAAACATTTCCAACTACGTTTTCGATTCTTCAATTTTGATTACTTTCCGGTAACCATAATATAATATGAGGATAAAATAAAATAAGGATAAGACACACTAACAATAAGTTTATAATATAAGAATAAATAATATATATTAAATAATAATAAAAGTTAGAATACATTAAATATGACATAACTAAAATTAGCAAAATATTTAACGAGTTAAAAAAAACTTTTCTAGGGTGTTTCTCTAAGGAATCTGTAATAGTAATTCTGCATCGCGGGACAACCTCCCCCACTTTTTTCTAGGACACTCATCTTTATGGGGAAACGTTGATCTAAGGTTTTCTATGGCTAAATGTTATACCATAAAATTAATTATTAAAATTTGTAAATTTATGAAGTAAGTGTAAATTACCGAGAAAATCATCGCTGGAAATGTGATCACTATCCCAGACTTGCAGATATAATTTACACGGTAGCTTTTCCTCGATTTCATTTCGTGCGAGAATGGAGATCTTTCTGCGCACGATCATAACTCGTTCACCTTTCGAGTACATAACTCGAAATACGAATCGCCAATTAAAATTGCCCTCTCCGTTCAGCGAATTGTAATGTATATCGGTTTTCTGATAATCCTCGTAGAGAATCCATCTGGAATTTGTTGGGATCGTTAAAAAAAAATCCATGGTTCTTCTATCAAAGCCAGTGATTTTTCGGGCAAATGTTCACGTCGTAGTTCTATTGAAAATTGCCATTGTCGAAACTAATTTATTATTTATTTGTACGATGAAGATTTTAGTATTTGCATTGTACGGTAGATAAGAATTAAGTAGATGGAGATAAAATCAATTAAGAGCTAATAAAAGACGGAGGAAAGTCGATGGCTGAAGATTAATTATATTTTAAGGACAGTTTGCATGCTTAGTCTAAAAATAATTTAATGTAGCGCAAAGCTTATTGTAGTTCAACCGAAAATTACTTTAGTGTTAGTTGTATTTATAGTTCTATTGCTAATTAAATTTCAATTAATTCTATTTACAAAAGAACGTTTTCTAAAAGTAATTGTCTTCTAATTGTAAGTAGCAACTGCTGACTAACTTCGCATGTCTACTTTACATCAATGAAAGATCATTGCAATTAGTACCTGCCGTTTTAAAATTCATTAACATTAGAACTACCAAGCAAGTCAAAATGACTCGACCCCAATTTTTTCCAAAAGTTCTCAATGTTTATAGGATTGCCATAGAACAAATATATGACGTTGATCTTATAAAATACAGATTACCGAATCGATCATCTATTCCACCTCTTGATTTCTCTTTTTTCAAAGAATGAATTAAACATATTAAAATATAGTAGATTCCACGCCAGTAGTTCTAGTGTTAAATATCCATCGTCCACATGTACCAAAATATTATTTAAGGGACCTCTTTTTCAAATTAATATGTATCTTTCAAAAAGAGAAGTTTATTTTAGAAATCCTCCCTCGTTTCACTCCCAGCAACGAATATCACTTTGCAATTCCTTCCTTTCCAAAATTCTCTAAAAATTCAACCTGTTTATTTGTCAAAATATTTTTTACCACAAAAAGGAAGTTATTTTTCAAATTAATATGTATCTTTCATAAAAACAAGTTTATTTTCGATATCCTCCCTCGTTTTACTCCCAGCAACGAATATCGCTTTGCAATTCCTTCCTTTCCAAAATTCTCTAAAAATTCAACCTGTTTATTTGTCAAAATATTTTTTACCACAAAAAGGAACTTATTTTTCAAATTAATATGTATCTTTCATAAAAAAAAGTTTATTTTAGAAACCCTCCCTCGTTTTCCTCCCAGCAACGAATATCGCTTTGCAATTCCTTCCTTTCCAAAATTCTCTAAAAATTCAACCTGTTTATTTGTCAAAATATTTTTTACGACAAAAAGGAACTTCTTTTGCAAGTTAATATGTATCTTTCACTTAAAAAGTTGAATTTAGAGGTGCATCCCCGTTGTGCTGCCAACAGCGAATATCATTTTGCACCACAGACAAAAATTGTCCAAGGTGTCTCATCTTTTTCGTATAAACTCGTGACGCACCCCTTCACGTAAATATCGGAGCACTTCTCCCCCGTGAGAAATTGACTATCAACGAGTGGCACGTCCTCGGTATTCCAAACGATCACACGAATTTCATATTCCTCCGGCGTCGGTGGAGCGATGTCTATCGCTGGTTTCGGAGGTAGCTGTCCGAATTGAAACATGTCGATCCAGAGCTCCAATTTTCCCTGAAGAGATCAATAGGAAAATGCGAACCTGTCGACCATACTGTCAACACATTTGTGGAACTCTTTTGTCTTTCAATCTTTCTAACTCGACGATAGTCCTTTGAATATTTTCAAAAGATCACTGTCACTTTGTAAAATTTTACTATAAAAACAATTTTCATTACCAATATTTTTTCATAATAAAAGTGCATTTTATATTCTTTGACTCCTGAAATATTAAAATTTTATTTCAATAAAGAAAGATTGAATTTGAGAGTGTATCCTAAACTTAATTATTTAGAGGTTAGGCATTCATTAATCACATGAAAGAAAGGACGTTAAGGGGGAAAAAGGTATTCTTTGTACAACCTGCTCGAGGCCAGGTTTTTGAATATTAAAAAGCGCTCGTCTTTCGATGTGTTCGGGTACCAAGGCACACCCACAAATTGGAAAATCCTGCCACTGATGAAGTACATTCAGTGCCATGCATTCTTCCCTGTCTAACAATACCAATCATCATCAATCATTCATCAAGTAGAATAATCCCTCGCGTCACCTCGCGATTTCAATCTACATTTACACTTTAACGAGTAACTCCTAAGACAAACCGATTTCATCCTGTTGTTCCAGAAAAGTGAACTTTTTTCCTCCTATCCTCACGTAATTTTCATAGTACTCCGGAGAAGGTAGATTGTTTCTTTTGCAGAGAGAATCAAGTATTCGCGTTGGCCTCTCGGAATCCCGCCAAAAATTATAACCGGATGAATTATAAGTTTTTGACAAACCACAGGTTCCACGGTGTCTACTGTAAAATCGGTTCTCAAGGTCGATCTTAGTTTCGCCTATAAGGTCATCGTGCGACGTCGCATCGTAATCCCATACTTGTATGATCAACATGTAGTCTTGTGGGAACGTTGCCTCTATTTCGAATACTCTGAAAGTATTCCAGAGGATGTAGTTTCGTTAGTTTGTGTCGATTATTATACTCGAATTTGAAATTACCATAGATTTAAATATTGATAGATTTGAAAACTGATAGATTTGAACGTTGATCGATTCGAACATTGACAGATTTGAATATTGAGGGTTTGAACATTGATAGATTTAAATATTGATAGATTTAAATATTGATAGATTTGAATATTGATAAATTTAAATATTGATAGATTTCAATATTAATAGATTTGAATATTGACAGATTTAAATATTGATAGATTTGAACGTTGATAGATTCGCACACTGACAAATTTGAATATTGATAGATTTGAAAATTGATAGGTTTGAACGTTAATAGATTCGAACATTGACAAATTTGAATATTGATAGATTTGAACATTGATAGATTTAAATATTGATGGATTTAAATATTGATAGATTTGAATATTGATAAATATAAATATTGATAGATTTGAATATTAATAGATTTGAATATTGACAGATTTAAATATTGATAGATTTGAACGTTGATAGATTCGAACATTGACAAATTCGAATATTGATAGATTTGAAAATTGATAGGTTTGAACGTTGATAGATTCGAACATTGACAAATTTGAATATTGATAGATTTGAACATTGATAGATTTAAATATTGATAGATTTGAAAATTGATAGGTTTGAACGTTGATAGATTCGAACATTGACAAATTTAAATATTGATAGATTTGAACATTGATAGATTTAAATATTGATAGATTTGAACATTGACAAATTTGAATATTGATAGATTTGAACATTGATAGATTTAAATATTGATAGATTTGAACATTGATAGATTTAAATATTGATAGATTTGAATATTGATAGATTTAAATATTGATAGATTTGAATATTGATAGATTTAAATATTGATAGATTTGAACGTTGATAGATTTACTTATTGATAGATTTGAATATTGATAGATTCGCATTATGATAGATTTATATTTAGGGATTGTCCTAAGCGAATCAACAAAATTAGTCAACTCGAGAGAAAGCAAAGAATTAAAATTTTTAAAAAATCGTACCGTCCAAAAGTAGGATTAAGTTGATTAGCTATGTAATTCTTCTTATCATTGATGAAGTTTTTACCAAGTTTGATAAAGAGATACGGATCTGATTTTCCGCTAAGGGGGTCGTTAGGCTGCAAGTTGATACCTTAGGAGACAAGTCGGTTTATACGTTTCGTATATTGATATTCCATGGTGAAAATGCATTCGTAAAAATCACCTTTTACGACGTAAACTCTGACAAGAACTCTCACCGGCTCTTGAGGCGGATAATCAGCGCAGAGACCATTAGCCGCGTTTCTGCCGCTTCTCGTTTTGCATGGTGATTTAGTTGGATGAGGCCAACGATATACGGATATGTGTCCCTGGGGATGATTCCAAGATCTTTATCACTGTCTAAGAACGTTTAGAATGTCGCAGGGGCGATAGGATTTCGATGTAATAATGAAATTAGAAAATGTAGTACGCTCTCTTCGCGCTATGGCTGACCATAATGGGAGTGTGCTACTTAGAGATCTTATGTTTGCTGGGAAACCGGCGCTATTGAATGCAATGAACTTTCATATGATTTTTAAATTATGGTATATATGAAATTTTTGATACATTCGATATTTAAATATTGACATTAGAAAAGTAACAGAAATTCTAGTGGTGACTTTAACACTAGAATCACCAAGTCAAAATTACTAGTTCCTTATTTTTTTGGAAACTTCTCTATAGAAAAGCTATGAGGCAGATATTTTATACTGTTTTTGTAAAATACAGATTGTCAATTCGATCATTGTTTCCAAATAAGGCAGACTAAATATCTACTTGTGACTTTAACACTAAAAGTACCAAGCAAATCAAAATGATTGGTTACTTATTTTTTCAAATAATTTTCTTATAGAAGAGCAATCAGGCAGATATTTTATACTCTTTATATAAAACACAGATTAATAAATCAATCACATTTCCACCTCCTGATTTCTCTTTTTTCAAATTATTTATTTAATGTATTGAAATATAATATATTTAAAGCTAGTAGTTAAAGTGTAAATAGAAAATTTTCATTTCTGTAAAAATGACGAAACTAGCGAAATTCGAACTGCATAAAAACCATTTTGCATACTTGCAAATATTTATTATTGGTTTTCTATGTATTAGCTCTATAATATTATATAAAAACATTAATGTTCCCTATCATTAATACTTCTGTTCTATGTTTTTCAACATAATTAACCTTGAACTTTCCAACGTAATTTTGACCATTGTAATCAGGATCACCGGCCTTTTTTCCTTTCCACAGCTCGAAACACCTCAAACGATCCTGAAATCCCTCAAACTCTGGCTCCGCTTCTAATTCCGCATTGTATATCTTTATTTAACAGCACAACAAAGTCTCAAAACTTAGGAAAATCCAGCCATAGAAATTATATAATTAATAACACATATACAAATTAATAATACAATATTCGCTTTTTCTACCTTTCCACTTTAATCACACTTCTCATTTCGGTCATATTATTATACTACAAGAAATGAAATAATGGAAGATTGAAATCGTAAAAAAGTTTATTTTCAGAAATATTTGATTGTCTTACCTTGAAAGTAGCGACTGATTTTCCTTCGGTACGATAAGCTGCAATATCTCTGTTTTCCTCCTCCTAGAAATGCGTCGATTTCCAAGATCCACAGCAATTTGCATACATCGAGTTATTCGCATGACCGAGCCACTCTTGGGGTTCACTTACCTCCATGGAAGCGAAATATTTACTCCACCAATCGACCGTCTGATTCGAGTTTTCGATGTGATCCTCGACTCCCTTCTTCCTCGTGGAACAAAAGCGTTTTAGGTATTCCTTCGTGGCCTTCAAGATCTTACGAATTCTCGAGTGGAGATCTTTCTCGGCTAGCCTTTTATACGCTATCAGACCTTTATTTTCGTCTTCCCATGGATCGTGATCGACTGATAGAGGTACTGAGAAAAAGACAAAACGACTTAAAAATGTTGATAGACTCTGTAACTTCACTTCTTTCTTAACCCTTTGCGGTCCTATATCGAGCAGTACTCGACATAGATTCTCGTTTGATTTTATTTTCTGACAATTTAATATCGACTTTCCTATTTTACAATGATTTTGTAATATCACCTAAATGTCCGTCAATACCTATACTTATTGATATCATTTAAAAAAAATGAATAACTAATAATAGAAAATATCGCAGAATTAATTTTATGTAGCTCATTACTAAAATTAACGAAATAATTCGGACCGCAAAGGGTTAAAGCCTTTATGAGTCTTCATGTCTTGTCGTGTCATTTACTTTGTGACTGCCTCCACAATAATTCAGAATTAAATTAGTGAAATAAACATTGATCAGTGATCCTTGACATATGGTATAAATTAACGTAATATTGATATTATAGAAATAATTTTATCGTGTCGCATCTCGCTCATATTTTCAATTTAATAGATTTTGTAAAACTTGAATCATGTTACTCAACCCACTTTGTATTATTATTTGTATTATGATTATCTTGTTTTTAATATTGAATTACTTAGAAATTTTTTCGATTTTTTTAAATCTTTTTCTCATTATTATTTATTTTATGATTATTCTGTTTGTAATAGTGAATTACTTAATCTATTTTTTATTGTTATTTATGTTATGATTATCTTCTTTTTGTATATTCAGGAATTATTATTGAATAGGAAGAGTGTGTGGCAAAATTATTTAATTTTAAAACTTTAATGTCGTGTTGATTGACAATAGTTAGTTTGGCTTGCAACTTGTCTGACCTTTGCAGGGTTACACTACTTAGAATGTTAGGAAAGTTTAAAGTTTTCTGTTCCTCAATTGACTATTAGAAGTAGTATTTGATAAAAGATGTGGAATCAAAAACATGAAAATTACAGTAGTATTTATATACAGTCTCCAATTCGATTTAACGACTCGAAACTTTTTAGTTTTATTTGTTAACTACTTGCCCTACAATAACGAGCGACACTCGTAATGAGGTAAATGGAATAGGAAATTTTCAAGCTTTCAAAAACCTATTAGATTGGAAATATTAATGAGACACGATGCAATAATATTATTTCTATAACATTACTATTACATTAAATTATACCGCCTATCAAGAACCACTGATCAATTTTTATTTTAGTAATTAAATTCTGAATTATATCAGAGTCAGTCACGAAACAAGTCGTAGTGTAAAGTTGTTTATAGATCTCTAATTAGCTTAGCAGTAATATCTGAAAAAATATTCAAACTCAAAATAGAATTAATAGAAACTGCAATCTGGATATTATAATTTTTACAACGGAGACGAAAGTGAAAATATCACAACGTGAAAATGCATCGCTCGTTATCAAGATGAAAACGATCGTTTTCGTATACAGAAGTGTACGAAAGTTACGGGAAACTTTAATTAACCAAGTTTTCCGTTGCGTGTAGTTTGGAACGATAATTACGTACTTGTTAACATCCAAGTATAAAGACGTTGCTCTCCCAATACTATTCCTAACTGCGAATTTATAACAAATAGAAATAAAAATCAAACTATTACAACATTATATAAATATCTCTGATAGAAAATACTTTCGATCAATAAATTTTTCCACGAAAATAAGAACAAGATTATTAGATAACGTAGGAAAATTTTTAAAATAATCTTGCAGAAACAACAACCCCTTTTATGTTATGTCTGTCAGTTAGTTTTTTGGGACAAATGGACTTACAAATCGTAGCGGATTGTTTCCTCGACGGATGAGATTTCTGAAGGGATCTCGTCTCGTATATTTGTGCCTCGTAATCCTCTTCGGTTATCAATTCCTCGAGGAAGATATAAACGCTTGGAATGATACAAATCCCGGCATATTTGAAGCATCCAAATCCGCGGGAATCGTACGCCTTTATCGTGATGCAGGGATAATAAATGTCGAGCTCCGGCATTTCCTTCGAAAAACATTTATTTATAGCTTCGACTTCAACTTCTATAGATTGGAACGCAGTTACTTTTTTTATCTTTATTTGCACGAATTTTTCTTATTCTTTATGAATAGGAAACTATTCGATGGAGTGAAAGGTATCGATTTAACACTAGAACTACCAAACAAGTTAAAATGACTGGTACACAATTTCGTCCAAAAATTTTCCAAATTCATAGAAGAGCCAGAGAACAAAAATTCTGCGTCCATCACAAAAGACATAAATCACTGAATTGATCATCCTTTCTGCTACTCGATTTCTTCTTTTTCAAAGTACTTATTTAATATATTGAAATATGATAGATTTAACGCCGGTAGTTCTAGCGTTAAGTAATACGTATTTTAAACTTTAGAAATGAATGTCGATTCTATGAATCAAGTGTTCTGATTGTTTATATTTAAACATGTATACTTTGCAATCGTATATTGGACTGTTTTAGAATTTTCATTGGCTCAATGTTGCCTTTAATCTATTATATAAAGCTCAAATACCACTGACTGACTGACTGACTGACTCATTCATCCACTCATCACGAAATCTCAGAAACCACAGAACGGATTGCAATGAAATTTGGAACATACTTTCCCCCTGAGTCTTAGGTGCTCACTAAGAAAGGGTTTTGAAAAATTCGAAATTTTAGGGGAGGTTTTGGGGGGTTAAAGTATGGGCCAAACTCATCAACGCAGAGCCGAAACTACTTGACCTAGAAACTTGAAATTTTGCATGAGCGTTCCTTCTAGGGTATAAGCACCCACTAAGAAAGGATTTTTCAAAATTCGAAATTTTAAGGTTTTTTTTTTAGTTTCGATTAAACCGTAGCGAAGCACGGGAGCTTTCAGCTAGTAATTTATAAAATAATTTAATTGCATAAATATTAAATTAAATAGAGCGAAGTGTTTTTCGATATAATTAAAAAGCCACACAGTGCATATAATAATGAAGAGTACATAAAATATCCAAATTATTGGTTGTATTATAATAGTTAGTAATTAAATCACAGATTCTTCTTATTAAATTATCTTAGATTTCCGTTAAAAAAAGGTGCAACAAACAACAGACTGCAAGAACCTCTCTAATTTCAATGAACGTTTCATTCTTGACAAAACAAAGAAACGAAAATAAAATAGACTTCAAAAATTTCCGAAAAATCGTCGACCCAACGAGGCAAGCAGGCGTTTCAAAATCGATCAAACAATTAAACGTTTTTCCAGCCTCCGCTTCCTCGTTTTGCAACAATTGTTTCCAAAGTCGTCAGTGGTCCGGACACGTTCAGTTCGACCGAGTAATTAATCGAAATGGTTAAATAGAAGTTACCAAGTCAACAATAATATGGGGCTCCTCGAAATTGCCAAATTTCTTCGCGTTTTCCATCACCTCGGACTTGACGTGAACGCCGGCACACTCTATAATAATTCGGGGCTTTTGCACCGGCATGTAATTTATCTTCTTCATGTCTCGAACTCCCCAAAATATAACCTCGAGCCTGAAACTCGCCATTTTTGGCCTGATGTCCAACGGTATGCTGTAAATCTCCTGGTTTACCTCGTTCAGCACAGTTTCAACGTTTTCACTCTCTTCCGTCTAAAGAGGAGCAACACAAACAGAAGTTTTACAAACACTTGATATTCACAAAGACAAACGGAAATTTCAATTATTTCTATCGATCTGGAAGCTAGAAGCGGGCCAATTGTAATGAGATTGTACATAGAATTTCTTCTGTCTATTGTTTCCCTGAAAAATAATTTTTATATTGCGTTAGATAAAGGAAGAAAGTGAAATTTAAGCTTTTTAGTGCAGCACGACGATATATCGTTGTTCCCGACAATTCTGATGTTGACATCGTACAATTATTATTTACTTCTTCATTAGACATTTGATAAAAAGTAGGATTAAGCTTAGTAGCTATGTAATTCTTATCAATGATGAAGTGTTTCTCGAATAGGGGAGAGCGGGGCTAAAAGTTACCGAGGTAAGTTGTTCCGATTGAAATAACTCCGCGAGGAGAAGAGATACGAATATTGTGTAAATTCGTAATGAAATGGAACGCCACATGCACCAACAATAGTCATTTTAAACAAACCAGTGGGACCCGGAACAACGGAACGACAGCACGTGCCTCGCTGGTCCACGTGAGAAAATATTTTCGCATTTGGTATTTGTGGTCTATCTCACGAATGATTCGTACGATATTGTTGAGTAGTACTTAAATAAACAGACTTGGTTTAATCATTTATTGTTTTTTATTTCACAAATAATAGCTTTAACAGATATGGTAGCAACTTATCCCGGCTTGTTAACAACTTGCCCCAAGTCGGGGTAACTTGTTACTTTCCGACATTAGGCATTACAAAATTAATAATAAAAGAATCTCTCAAAAAATGACCCAAATAATTGTCTTAATATCAAAGTTACATATGTAAGTTGATTTTGATCGCATCGTATGAATACTAAAAGCAAATATTTTAACAAATTTTCAAGTTAACTAAAAATCGGAACTTCTAGCCCCGCTCTCCCCTACTCTAAAATTATTCCAATGGACGTAGCTTCGTCATTTTGCAATATTTAAACATTGACCTTAAAAAGATAAAAGTCTGCTGAATATCTATCTATCAGTATCTTTAGAATTTCTGTTTTATAAAATATGATTTTAATAGAAAAAGTTTCACTTTAGTAGCAATTACGAAGCTAGTAAAATACTAATTACAATTTGACTCATTTAAAATTTGATTACTATATATATGTAATATATTGGTTGCTTAAGTTTTTAATAATAAATCTTTCATTTAAATTAATTTGAAACTATTTTCTTTGCATAAAAAATGCAGTTTGCTGCTATAAGACAAATTGGTACACTTTAGACAGATAGATGTATCAACATCCGTAAATCTAGTGTTAAACAAGTACTTTTAGCAAGTAATCGAGCAGCAAATGCGTTGCAATTTCACTTTTCCAGTATGGAACACACTTTTCCCTTTTCACCGGAAACAGAAAAAAGTGTTCTGTCTTTCTTTCTTTCTCCTGACGCGATATAAAAAATTCATGACCGAAGGTTTTCGCTTTACTATTATGGACGTGCTTCTATGCAAACGCGGTGATATTAAAAACACGAGTTGGCCTCGTTTGAATATGCAAACAACTCGCGGCGTATTAGGAACGGCACCTTCGGCCGGCGCATTTCAAAGAAAAACTTGAAATCGGCCGAGGAAGTCGAAGAACTTCTGTCGCGAGCCAACCGGATAAAAACCTAAAGAAAAACCAAAGAAGAGCGAAAGAAAAATCAAAGGAGAAAAGGAAAGAATTAGAGGAAGAGTAAGAGAACTTTTTTCTTCTTCCCTCTCTTCGTTAGGGTGTGTCGAACTATTAATGTTTTCCTTCTCGCACCTCAATAAGTTCGAAAGCTGCAAGCACCGAACCGTTGCACTCCCTTCGGGACTTAAATTTGTACCACTCGAGTTTCGGAGGGAAATCAGGCGGCGAGTAAGTTTCCTCCGCGAGTTTGACTAATGGAACGACTGTGCATCTACCGCAAAACTCCTTCGTGCCCTGTGATTTGGGATTTGGAGAAAAAAATTATGTATCATCCAGTACTGCTGGTGAAGTCCCGAGTCGAAAAGTCCAGCCTAAAAAGAAACTTAAAATCCTAGATTCTTTTGATTTCTCATTTGCCGCTTAATTATGTATACCATTTTGAACCTCAAAATTCTCAACTAGTGTGTCTACGCGCCTCAAAGTCCTGTAAATAAGATTTTTAGGAGTTATATGGACTGATCAGGTAAAATTTTTATTCCAATCTAATCTGACATCCCCTACAAATATTTCAGAAGTTTCAAGTCTGTCGACTCATATTCTAAAAATAGGGCTTTCAGGAGCAAGTAGGTATTAAATTATCATTTTATTCCATATAAATGCTAAATCTCCTAAAATCAAATTAATTTTTAACATATTGAGAATTTTTTTGGACCTAGATCATTCCACTCCAATTCCAATCCAATTTTAAAACTCCTCATTATAGAATGCTGAGGATTATTTTGAGCTGTATGATGCCTAAATTGATCCTAAACTAGGCAAAACTGGCAAAAGGTAACAAGTTTAGGGCGATTGTGGAATTAAAATTTGCATTCTTTTATATGTAACATATTTTTCCATATTCAGCCTAAATATCCTAAGTTATTTGGTAATTTAGGAGGA
The DNA here is from genome assembly GCA_910591515.1 of Cerceris rybyensis. Lineage (NCBI taxonomy): Eukaryota > Metazoa > Arthropoda > Insecta > Hymenoptera > Crabronidae > Cerceris > Cerceris rybyensis. Next base: position 6,873,380 of record OU342800.1, on the reverse strand, counting down.
TCTTGGGCTTAAAATTTTCGACTCGGGGTTTCACTGGTTCGTTTAAGTTCTCTCATTTTTTTTCTGTGATTTTTCCAATTTTTTTGCGCGCTTTTAATGAAACGTTGATGGTTGATAACGCTGGTGCCCGTTAGTTGAAGAAGACTTTGGATGGAAAGAGTCGAAGGAAAATTCGATGAAAATTTTTATTGTTTTTCATGTAAGGTGTATCACTGTTTGAGATAACTAAAAAGAATGTTTCCTCAGTTGTTAGAGTAGGTAGTTAAATTAGTTTCTTTTTGATTTCGAAAAATGATAATTATTATGTTGATTAATTTTCTTTGTTCGTTGATTTTGTCGGTACTTGACAAGATTCTGCCAGAAAGCAATTTTTGGAGATTGTGCAAATTAAAGTAAATTCATGTTGCGACTTTAGATCGAATTAATATCGATTTGAAATTTAATAATGTGGAATTAACTTCAATGGAAGTTGGAGTTGTAGAAGGAATCGAGTCTTTATAATTCTATGGTATAGTGGTAAAATTTTTTATCGGTTGAATTTCAACTTAGAATTTGATAAGGATTTTGCTGAGTTAATTGAAATATCCGTCGATAATAATGTGAACCACGAAGGTTTAACTTTCCGTCGTTCTATGAGCCTCGGCCGCATCGAGTTTTCCCATTGAACTTTCCATCGAGTTAGTTTCAACTTCGAATTTAATATTAATTTAACACATTAGCTGAAATGTAATCACAGTTATAGAAATCACAATATAAAAGTTGCTACGAAAACGATAAAATATAATATAACGTCAAATTAATTTCAATTACTTAGAAAAATAACTCAAATCATTTTCAGTGTATCTTAGTTCAAAAAATCAACGATTTATGAAGCCAATAAAATTGCTGCGATATTTATAGCATTTTTCAATTTATATGTATCTGCTATTCGTACTGCAATCTCTTCGAAATAATTTTTTTATTTCGAGAATGTACGCTTACATAGCTATAGATTTTTTTTTCTACCTGTAAAAAAATAGTGGAAAAATAGAAGATAAATGGTATCCACTAACAGCCCCCTATGATCAATAACGAAGCACATTTTTACTTACACATATATCCTGATCGAAAACTTCGAAAACTACACTGGGGGGTTGTAATTTGATATACTCTTTCGTTCCATGAAGGGTTGTCGGTGGTAGTATTAAAGTTTGATCCCAAAATGGATCGAGGGTCTGTCTAATAACCTGGAAACGCGATTTCGAATTTATGAAATCCCGGGGAAAAACGCAATCTTAAAAGAAAAAGCAAAAACAGCACAAATCTAATAATCTAGATTTTTCAAATTGTCAAATATTTTAAATTAATATCTCACATCACCTCAATTAATTTATTCAAATATTCATTCAAAAGCTCATTCATAGGTTCTATCTTAGATAGAACAAACTACACTAATTACAATTAGATATCTTAAATATTTTATTTTTAAGATGAATTGGAAGACATCTTGAAAAATTGATGCATCTTGGGCATCACGAAGTATAATTAAGTCTATTCTTTCTAATAATAACAATTCCATTACCTATAATACCAAATTACTACTTTCAATGTTACTTTTATTTAGCACTAAAACTACCGGCGTTAAATCTATCATATTTCAATATATTAACTAAGTACTTTGAAAAAGAAAGAATCGAGTACAGAAATGATGATCAATTCAGAGATTTATGTCTTTTGTGATGGACGCTGAATTTTTGTTCTATGACTCTTCTATGAACTTGGCAAATTTTTGGAAAAAATTGTGTACCATTGTTGATTTTGACTGGCGTGGTAGTTCTAGTGTTAATTAGTAAATTTACTTTGCTTAAATCAAACTATAAAAAAACAAATATCATAATCTCGCTTAAAAAACTATGTATATCCCATAAAATATTATAATTGGAGCCACATCATTGACTGGACGGAGTCAATGATCTCCCATAACATTTCTTTCACGTATTCACTATTAAAACTTACTCTTGTAGTTGCAGTGTAGCCATAAAACGCTACTCGTACGAAAGGATCCAATAATCCAGATGCGTCCATCCCTGGATCAAAGCGACCTTGGAATATGTGAGCACGTAATTGGAATGCCTGCAATGCGGAGCATCGTTGTTGCGTTAAATTGACGGCATTTCGTTTTGATAAAAAGAAGAAAAGAAAAAAAAAGAATTTGTTGCCCACGAATCGGCCGTCGCGTTCGTCGAATTCCGCGGCTTACAGTTCTGCGTTCTATCGGAAGAATTCGTAGTGAAAAATTCGCGATATTTCACCGTGCACGGTGGAAATTGTCTTTGTTGATTGTAGAAATGTTGAAAATGTTTTTTAAATTACTTAAATTTTACCATTTAAGTCTAATGGTACTGGCTTTAAGTGTTGTATATTTAAATACGTATTTTGGCGGGAAGAGGATCAAGAAGTGAAAAAGATAAGCGGTTAAGTAATTTTTATTTTGTAATATATTTATTGTAACACTCCTCTATCAATTTGGAGAATTTTTAGGGTAAATTGTATTCCAGTCATTTTTATTACCTGGCGTCAAATCTATTTTATTCAAATATATGAATTAAGTAGCTTGAAAGAGGAGGAATTAAAGAACGAAAAAGATAAGCAGTTAAGTAATTTTGTTTTGTAAGACTCCCATATCAATTTGGAGAATTTTTTGAACAAATTGTGTTCCAGTCATTTTTGTTACAGGTGTCAAAATTATTTTATTCAAATATATGAAATACATAGTTTGAAAAAAGAGAAACTGAAGTGTGAAAAAGATTATGGATTCAGTAATTCATGATTTATAAGATAGACGTAGGATATTTACCCTATAGCTCCCCTATAAATTTGGAAAACTATTATAAAAAATGCGAAAGCAATCGTTATGGCCACACTGGTTGTTTTAGCGTAAAATTTTAGCAAGTCTACTTATAAAATCGCTTTTTCCTGCGAGAGTAATATTTAATGTAAAATATGTTTCTTTCTTTTTGTTACTGAATGTAAGTAATGCTTGCTATTGTTTCAATGCACTTTCACTGAAAGCATCGATAGCCTGTCTTCTCTGCACCGTTCTTTTTTCACGTTCGATCGTTCTACTTTGTGCACGGTCAGTCGTTTTCCCGCCACCTTTTTTCGGCATACTCGTTTAAAAAATGAAGTAACGAAGGCATCGTCATTTGCGTATCTTTAAAAGTATCTTAATTGGTTCTTAGCCCAGAGTACACCTTAATTACGGTTTCTTCCGAAAAATGTCTTAATTACTTTCAACGTGTACGACGTCGTATTTATTAACTTCTTTAAAATTAAGATGACATCGATTTTATAAAGTCTTGGGAGGATTAATTATTTTACAAACTCATCATGACAATTTTTATGAAAGTTGTATTCAATTTTTTAAATTTGTAATTTGCCAAACGAAGAATATGATTTATTTAAAATGATATATTCGGACCATTTTGTATTCGTTTCTACAATGTAAAATGAGTTAGTCTAAAAAAAACCGGGTTCAATGCTTTTTTGGAAAGTTTCAAAGTTTCAACGACGTAGTCCTATCAAATCGATATGCAAATGAAGCTGATGCTTCGAGTAGAAAATGCAAAATGAACCAATTCTTTCCTCCAACATAAAAAAAGTGATATGAACAATTTTTAAAAGATACATCACCAGCTTAAAAATAATTTGTGTATGTAATTCTTCCTTAAACACCTTTACTTCTTAGTTTTGCTATCTCTTTCTATCACGTGTCTTATTAAATAAAGAAAAACCAATGACAAGTAACTTTCAGTGTATAGAATTTCGTAGTTTCCTGAAAATATGGAATATTTTCATTCTTGAAATGTTACAATCGAATGATTTTCTATTTTTCTTCCTCCTTGCGCAAAGTTTAAAGTTCGTTCTGCGAGAACGATGCGGGGAAATGTAAAAGAAACGTTTCAGTATATCGCGAATAAAGTAGAATTGAATTCAACTAGTATTTCATTTATACATGGTAATAAATCCGTTATGTTACGCGTTACACCATTTCCATGAATGTTTCATGAATATCGCATATGCTATGCTTATTAAAATAAAACAACATCCGCGGAATAGCTTATCTTCTTTAAAACATTTCACATATCCCTCCGTATGACATGCTCGACATCGAAACTTTACGATGGCATTTCTAAGATTTGAGTACGTCTTTACAAAGATTCCTATAGTAATACAATTTTAAGCCTTTGCGTGATTTTAATCATTGTAAAAAATTCTTTATCGAATAGCAAACTGATACGAATATATTCCAGCCATTTTCACTTTGTTATTCTTGGAGAAAATTATAATTCAGAGAAAATGATTAATGCAGTGTCGGTCAATGTCAGTTTCGTAATTTATACATTATAATATACATGTGAAACATTTACTGTACTGTTTCTCTGTCGTCTTGAGGAAAAATTTAAAAAAAAATAGGATCCCGCCAATTTAACACTAGGTTTACGGAGCCAATTTGGCTCATTCAAAATTCGATTACTATATATTTAATATATTGGTTGGTTAATTTTTTTAATAATAAATCCTTCGTTTAAATTGATTTGGAACTATTTTCTTTACAAAAAACTCAAATTTTCTTGTATGAGTGAAATTGGCTCACTTCAGAAAAATAGATTTATCAACATCCGTAAATCTAGTGTTAAAAGGAAAATATTAATGCGACCCGATTCAATAATATCAATTTTCTATAACATTACTTTTACATTAAATTACCAAGAACCACTGATCAATTTTTATTTTACCAATTAAATTATAAAGGGTATAGCCGGATAAGGATGGCAAAAGTGCCCCCAAAGGTAATTAACTTTGAGGCATACCATTCGATAGGGCTCTTTGGAAAAACCCTTCCTGCAAAGTATAAACCCGGTACCCCTACCGTAGGGGTAGTTATAGGGTGAAACGTACTTTACGGTTTTTGCTCGATTTCTCCCGTTTGGCTAGATAGAAAATTCTGAAAAAAATCACACATATTATGCCCAATGGTGTGCATAGTCTGGAATTTTTTCAGATTTGTTGGTTGACAAATCGATTTTTAAAAAGTTAAAAAAGTTTATAAACATTAATTTTGTATTGAAAATATGAAGTGACCACTTTTATATTTTTACAGTACTTGCATAGTACCCTAATTATTAATGTGTAATTTTTTCAGATTTTTAATAGTAGTGGACGGCAGTTAAAAAAATTAAAAACCAACAATTGTTTATATTTTTTGCTAAATTATTGATGTGACCACGTTTATATTTTCACAGTTTCTCATGTTTGCTATAAACAATTGACTGTAATTTTTTCAGATTTTTTGCAACAGTGTATCATACGAAAAAAAATAGCGGAGTCGGTAACGAAACAAATTATAGGATAGGGGATTAAAAAAATAACCAAATTGTCCTTTAAAAAAAAAAGAATCAAAATCCAGCACAAGCAACAAGTCAGTTACTTTTAAAACAATAATTTCAAGGATCCGGCTAGAAACAAAGAAACGGAAAACGTAGCGCTCGGTTACCTTACGTTCCCGCTTAATGCCGTTTTTAATTAAAGCATGGAGACCGGAAGTCGGTAGCCAGCGGCGGTATAAATTTGAAGAAAGAGGAACTCGATTTACCGAGGAACTGGTATACTCCAGATATTTCGGAAACGAGTCGACATTTCTATCGTGTTCCACTTCGTATCCCGGAGGAATCGCGGTCCAGCATGCGCCGATGTATTTCGCATTTCCTAGCCAGAGGAAAAGTTCGATTTTGCAAGCAGCATAGTCGTCGATTTCGATGTCTCCCCGTGGATTTTTCATGAAGACGTTAATCCTCCGACCGCACGTCTCTCCTCTCTCCGTAGGTTCCTCGGAATAAATGATTTTCTCTGCCGATAATCTCGAAAAGGCTACTCTCTTGGAGCCAGCTATCATCCAGATAAAAATGTCCGGGAGACTGTGTTGTGGCTAAGAAATACAGGGACATTTAGTGTTTATCCTTAGGTTGAGATTCTTAAACGAATATTGTTTTTGTTAAGATGGCGGGAGATTTTAATTTTTATATTTCTTTGAATTTAACTGGTTATTTCACTTTGAATCTGCGATTTGAGATAGACTTTGAATCACTCAGGCTACGATGTATTAAATTTTAATTTAGAAAAGTTTATGCAGAGCTAATACCTAATTTTAACTGGAGAAAATTCTTCATCTTCAAATATTGATTGTTCTTTCTACTATGTCTCTACTAATTTCTTCTTTTTGAACTTATATTTACCTTATAGCTTGCTGATCTATGTACCTTCAATTAAACCTAGTTAGATTGTAATTATAGTTTTTCTCTAGGTACCATGTTATTGTTAATAACCGAGATACAGTAGTATTACTGTCTAGTTTATTTGCCCACTGTTTGTTTAACTAGCTATATCTTTATTTTCGTTTATAAAATTTTATTATGTATTATCAAATATCAGACTTGAAATCAACCACATTTAAAAAAAAACTGGAGAAAAGTAGTGGAGAGTTAGAACTTTTAGCTTTTTATTTACTACGGTCACTTTGGACAACGAATGGCCGTATAGATTCTACTATTGTTTTCTAATTTTATTTTTTAGTTATTATTAGTTATTCCTTATTTAGATTGTAACTATTTACTTAATTTTATTAGGTAAATATTTTACCTAAAATCTAGTTAAAACAGTTTTTGAATTATTCAAATTATTTAATTTGAGAAAAATTTCCCGAAGATTTCCCTATTTTCGTCAATAGATGATTTCCATTCTTCAGTTTAGTTTCAGAGCCTTTAATTTTGTATTTACCATAATCGACAAAAATATATTCAGCTTCTCTAATTTTTAAATTATTTGAGCTACTTATTTAAAGAAAAAGAACTCGCGCCTCTGAATAATATTTGGCGATTATTTTGTATTGTTTAACACTAGATTTACGGATATTGATATTACCTATTTGTCTGAAGTGAGCCTCATACAAGAAAATTGAAGTTTTTTGCATAGAAAATAATTCCAAATCAGTTGAAATGAAAGATTTATTATTAAATAATTGACCAACCAATATATTATATATGTAGTAATCAAATTTTGAATGAGCCAAATTGGCTCCGTAAATCTAGTATTAAATCATAAGAAATCTTTTAAGAATAGGAAACTAAAAATTTTATTTTATTAAGAAACGACATGTATTATAGTATCTGCATCAATCAATATATTAAATATCTTGAGAGTATTTCCGACTCGATTGTATTACTCTATTAATTATTATGTTCTTGTATTTAGCTGCGACATTAACCTGTTCGATATGGGAGGTACTGGTCAAAGGGCATTATCGTTCACCGTGGATATCGAGCTAGGTGGTACTTCCATTGTAATGGAGAAAGGGGCACGAATATCGAAAACTGATATTGGAATCAGCACTTTCGTTGTAGTACAAATAAAATATTACATACGGACACCAATTTTGAATTTGCCTTAATCTATTGCATGTTCCATGTATTATTGCAAAAAAGGAATGAACAAAATTATTCTCGATTGTAGCACTTATCACAACAGATATTTAGGAATAATTTGTCGCATTTAGAAAATCTATATAAATGTAAGTTTTCCGATTAATTTGTTGAAATTTCAAGAATGAAATTAGTAGGTTCAATTGCACCACTAAATCATCAATTTCCATTTAGGAGAATTACGAAGCCTTTAAGCTGTTTTAAATTGATTCTTCGTAAGAACAATTGTAGTTTCCACCAAGTTAAATTCTTCTCTCACCCTTCAAGTCTAGTTTTTTCCACCTCATTTCCCCTAGGCCCGGAAAATTCTCGCGAAAACCTTCTCAAGCGTTGAGTCTCGAAATTTCGTAGAAAAAGTGCAAAACATCATAATGCAGAAAAGATGTAATATCCTGGTAATGACGTGCCGTTGAATTCCCAGCGACAATTCTGTACAATAAGCTAGCGGGTAATGCAAGAAAAGTTCTCATGAAAGTTGGCAGAAGTCATTCGTCCCGGCGAATTAATGTACAAGATTCCAAGTCCGTGATTACAATTGAAATGAAACTTTCCCGCTCTCCTCCAGTTTCGTTAATGTCAGGTGCAATTTCCCCTGAAATGATTGTGTCCCTTTAACTTTAGAATTATTCCAACGTTGCTATACGTCCATTTTTTTCAACATTATCCGTTGTACCATTATTTAGATACTATACGTCCCATTAACCTATTAACTGCGTTCGACGTGTACACACGTCAATTCAAAGTTCTATTGCGGTAGCCTTTTAACACTAAATTGTCAATTCTTTATCGACTAAATATGTACAAATTACTCATTTCGCTTCCCTCTTTTCGTAAAATTTATAACAGAAGCATTTGCTTAGTATTTAACGTATATATACGTCATTGGTCCACTTTGATACCGTATCCTGCGAGGGGTTCAGAAATTTAAATTCCGCTGTTAATTGGTTGAAGTCTAACATATAGCGAGAAAGAGTACATGCTTTTAATTTTGACCAATTGGGCCTACTTTTCTTTTAGATTCCGTACGCGTGACATCTTTCCAGCGCCATACAGTACATTTAGTAATATAAATGAACGAGATTTCGCCACTATACACTGTATCATAGTTACTTAATGGGACCATAGTGGAGTTAAGTAAAGCTGAAGGATGGACTTCCCACCTATTTGCTCGAATTTAAATTAACTATTACCTCTGCAACAAATTTCCTAAATTAACATTTAATACATCACAGCCCCACTGGTCTAGAGATCGCCTAAAATTGTTTGGCAACTTCATATTACGTTAGAATCAAACATATAGCAAGAAGAAATGTGCGCCTTCAACTCTGACCAATCAGATCCGCTTTCCGTTTGAATTCTATTCGCGGTACATCTTTTCAGCACCGCATAGTATATTTAGTAATATAAATGAACGAGATTTCGTCACTGTACACTATGTCATAGTTTCTTAATGGGACTATAGTGGAGTTATGTAAAGCTGACGGATTGGCTCCCTACCTATTTGCTCGAATTAAAATTAACTATTACCTCTGTAACAAATTTCCTAAATTAACATTTAATATATCAGAGCCTCACTGGTTTAGAGATCGCCTAAAATTGTTTGGCAACTTCATATTCCGTTAGAATCAAACATATACCGAGAAGAAATGTGCGCCTTCAGCTCTGACCAATCAGATCCGCTTTCCGTTTGAATTCCGTCCGCGAGACATCTTTCCAGCGCCGCATAGTACATTTAGTAATATAAATGAACGAGTTTTCACCACTACACACTATATCATAGTTTCTTAATGGGACTATAGTGGAGCTATGTAAACCTGAAGAATTGGCTCCCCACCTATTTGCTCGAATTAAAATTAACTGTTACCTCTGCAAAAAGTTTCCTACATTAACATTTAATACATCACAGCCCCACTGGTCTAGAGATCGCTTAAAATTGTTTAGCGACTTCATATTACGTTAGAATCAAACATATATCGAGAAGAAATGTGCGCCTTCCACTCTGACCAATGAGATCCGCTTTCCGTTTGAATTCCGTCCGCGAGACAACTTTCCAGCCCCACATAGTACATTCACCGGTATAACTGAACGAGCGCTCAATGTTATATAACTTCAGTCGCCGATATTGTCGAAAGGGTTAAAGAACGAGACATCGCCTGACAAATATGCATAAAGATAACTCACATCCTTGCGCAATTCCTGAAGTTTTCCGAGATAACGATACGCGTGAGCCATTGCAATTCTTAAATAGCGATTGTTCGGCAGTTCTCCATTGATCTTGATCATTCTAAGGATACCCTCGATTTCCTTACGGCAAAGATTCACGCGATGTCGATCGAGTTTTGTAGTGCCGCCTTCTTCGTCATATTTTCCACGGTCTAACGTATGCAAATAGCGTATGCAGTATGCTTTGAAGCGACGAATCGTCTCGTTGTAAAGTTCGTAGGATCTCGAGTTTTCTACTGCCACGAGGTCTTCCAATTTTGCCAACTGCTCCTCCTCAAATGTCAAATTAAAATTACTAAGCTGCAGTTACGTGAAACTTTCCGCATTATGGGACAATCTGAGCATTCGGAGATGTTCGCGTGTATGTGCACAGTGCTCAGGGAAGAAAGTAAGTTTGCGGGACTAATTATGTAGCGATTCCTGTCATATTAATTACAACACCCGGCTGCTGCTCTCAGAGCCTGTGAAGTATTCGCGAAAGTTTCGCCGTTTCGCATTCTCCAACGAACGGGCTGCCGGTGAATTTCAGAGGATGGAATTATGTAACGAGAGGAGAGAATTCGTGGGATTTTGTTTGAGAGGATTGGAAAAGTGGGCTTGAATGATTTCGTGGGATGAAAGTGATTTCTGTCGGACGAAAGAGATCTCAGAGACCAGAGATTAATCATCCTGTGTTTCGCAAACTGAGAATTGCTAATAATTTATTAGAAAATTCTTAAACTATGTCGTATCGTAGTAACTTGGAAAAATTGATGTGTTGAACTGATATCGGTCGTTTACTTGGATTTACTTAGCTGAGCAATTAATTTTAGCCTCTAGTTACCTACAATTAGAAAAACTTGGGACCTCCTTAGTGCATTATATTTAAAAGGATATTAATCTTTTCCATTATAATTCATTGTTCACACTAAATTGTTGGACTCACATCCGTCAAAGTAGGTATGGAATCAATATTTTAGTAATTTTATTTAAAGTTGCTTAAGTTTTTCTACATATTTGAATCGTAAATGGATCAAATTAACTCAACCCGGCAATCTAGTGTTAATGGTGAATAAGAAGAAGTCGTTAAGATATGGAAATTTAATTTCGCTATTGTCACACTGTGCATTATCTAAATTTGAGGATTAATACCGGCTCAAAATTTATTTATTGCAAGTACTATCGTATACCCTGAAAAGGTCGAAAAAAAGAACACAACAGTTTTTAGTCTCCTTCCACCATTAAGATTAATTATTCTAATTAACCCCTTGCTATATAATAACGAGTGCTACTCCTGACGCGATAAATAGAATAGTCAATTTTGAAGTGCTCCAAAAATTATTAGATTACAAATATCAGTAGGTCCTGATAAAATAAAAGAAATTCTACACTATTCAATATTACGTTAAGCCATTTACTATATCCGAAATTAGGGGTTAGATTGTTATTTTAGTAATTAATTCAGAGTCATTGGAGATTTTATTACAAAAGAAATGGCACGGCAAGGGGTTAAGGAAATTCCGTTAACTATCTAAAAATAGGAACAATATTTTTCAAAAAAAAGGGGCAATTATCCTAAATTGTTACTCGGGTCTGAGATAAATGTGGAAGGATTAATTCCATTGAGTAAATTACCAGAAAATTGGCGATAAACGACAGACTGTTGCTGTGATGCATTCTCCACTCAAGATTTGGCCACCAAGACCTGACATATATACAGGGTTTCCGTGAACCAAGCGGCAAATAATTATATTTGCCATCCAGCGTCCCAGTCGTTCGCGGCACCGTTTCACTCTCGAAGACCGGCCGATGTTCCGGCGTCCCGTTTCCTGTCGCAAATTAATCACATTTTACGAAGCAATCAGATACAGAATGCTAATTTCCTAAGTGTGTTAACATGTAATTTCTAAAGTGAGGTTTGAAGCGTTGGACAGAGAAAGAGACGAATGAAGTAGAAACTACGATGAAACAAAGCATCGCGGATTTTCGAGAAGCTGGAGAAATTGAATTAGCAAAGTGATATTCTTAACTCGAGACCATTGTTGTTGTTCTCGTAGCATTGACTGAGAGGAAATTGTTTGTTGCCGGCGTTTCCCAGGCTGAGCTCAAAACTCAGTGACTTGGTCATAAATCTTCGTCGGTCGATCATACTAGCATCGTATAATACTGCAACGAGATAGTACTCCTCGGTGTTCCATAAACTTTTCTTTAAACGAATTATGGTTGTTTCATGGACTTGGAAGTGGTAACAACAATTGGAGATATTGCATTAATGGTAATTCGTGATGGGAAAGTTACTAGGTACCGGAAACAGTTCGTGCGGTTTTTCTTCTTAGCAATCAATGTCAATTAGATTTTAATTAGAAATTTCCAAAGTATTTTGGGATGTAAGGAATCGGTAGGGAGAAACGAACTGCACTTGCTGCCCTTCCTTAAAATATTTGACATAAAGATGTATTACACTGATTAATAGACAAGAATAAAGACGAGAAGGTATTTTGCATGAAAATTCGTGGCCTCTGATTGCATACACGGTTCGACAGAAAATAACTTCACCTTTGCCAAATCTTATTGCCAATAAGAGTTCAAAAACTGATGTCAGGGTTCAAACAGAAGGTACTTTGAAATGATTAAAACACATTACTATTAATTATTCGTGTATTCATAATTAAATTACTAATTTCAAAACGAATTCATACCAAATTAAATTAACTTTTTAGACAAATGATCCGATTTTTATGAGAAGGAGATATTAAAAGTTATGCAAAGCTGAAGAATGTTGTTGTAGTCAATCGTTTTCGTTTGTATTTAAATATTTGGATTGCTTCAACATTGACTAGAGAATTCACACGAACTGTACTTGGTACCTAGTATATTAATTAAAATTAGTCGCTTAACCCATTCACTGTCAACTACGAGTTATCTCGTGCTTGCGCTATAAGTTGGAATTAATAAGTTAGCAATAATCACCGAGTGTGTATAGTAATTTTGGAACAATAATGCTCTTCGTATCTTTATAAATGTCGATATCATATTTTTGATTCATTATATTAATATTTCACAGCCTTTCTGCCGTTTTCTCAAATTTTAACGCGCAAAGTAATATTTGCTTAGTTTTTCCGGCAGTGAATGGGTTAATCAACGTATAGTTTCTGCGATTTAAAAAATTCAGGTTATCAGAGTACTCATTACGAATCGAAATGAACCAACGACTTTCCTAATTTATAGGTAGAACTCAGCCGTGCAATTTCTTAAATTTAGAAAGATCACATCTCAAAGCCAAGAAAATCATCTTGCAACGATTAGTTTATGCGTGAGACTCTCGAGACGGAAAGACCAGCCGCATTTTTTAACAAATAAAGATAAGATATTTTCGCTGGAAGTACGTTAAAGTAGACACTTTCACGATTAAAACGACTTAAAAACCAGCTCTCTACGACAACCAGAAGCGAAACTGCGATTTTTCAAAATTGGACTAGTACCGGTCCCCCGGCCGCCCTGACCTTTCAACCTTTCAACTGGGCATCCAAAAATCCGACTTCCTCGACTTTGAGATTAAATAACTGAGCCATTTTTTGATCGATCGTAATGAAACTTTTTTCTACGTCTTCCTTGAAATCTTGTTCGCATATTTTCACTCGAAGTATGTTAAAGTACACACTTTCACGATTCTGACGTTAAAACGTTACATACTCTGATATTTTACAAGACAAATCCTATATTTTAAGTACCACGAAAAAAATGTTGTTTGTTTGAACATGATTTCTACTGTACTGCGTCTAGCTATCCGAATTTTCAAGTCTCGAAAGAAGCAGTCAATCCTGGAAGCCTATTTAACCTAGCGTCAAAAAAGGAGCGCAAGAAGAACCGAAAAAACGAAACCAATTAATGCAACCTTCCAAATAAATATTTCCGACCCATCATTCGCCATTATTTCATCGTCATGTACCAATTACCCTTCTTACTAATGGCAGAGTGACACGGGAGTTCCCGTTATCGCGAGCAAAAAGGACACATAGCTTTCGAAAGGATAATTGATTTACTTCGATAATAGGAGCCGTGGGTTCCGTTTCAACGGCAATTCCGGTCGATCCTTCTGGATCATCCATTTCTGTTTTTAGGGAGAGGAGAACTCTTCCACGATAAAAAGGCAGAGCTGTCGAGGATTTGCCGAAACAACTGCTCTTCGCTGACAATCCTGTGCCGTAGAAGTGGAGAAAAGATGGTCCGAAAGTCGGCGGGAAACCTGTTAATGGCGACAAGGTAATACATCAGGATATTCTCTCTGTTTGAGACTTCCGTTGGGAGAGTAGAGGACGCGCTAATTGCTTTCTCGGCTACGGTAAGGTTTCCTGCGTTTTTATTAATTGATTTTAGTCCGTCGGTTCTTGTCATTATTCTTTATTATTAAAGAGGAAATGATAAGATGTCATTCGTCGTTGCTGATAGGCCAATTGATTAATCTATAATTAGATACTGTTACATTTTATTGTTTTGAACTTTGTTAATGGATGGTCGTGAGCAGTTTTTAATAATGCAATGAAATCGATTGAAAGGTAAAATAGATTTTTTTCATCGTCTCCTTTTCTGAATTGAGATACTGAATTTTTGGTTATTAATTAGAAATTGTATTCGATACTTTGCCGTTTGCAGACTTAATTATTTCTATTGATAACTACGGCTGCAGATTTAGAATATTTTAAAAAGTTTGAACATCTGATGCCTTAATTGAGAGCATTTGACTGTTGCGATAAACAAGAAATTCGTACACCTAAATATTTCATATATAGAGAAATTGTACTATTTATTTTTCTAATTTAACAAATATGCAAATTTTCTTTTTCAATATAAAATATTCTGATTTACCAACCAAATTCGTTTCAACAACAGGAGACGTACAAATGTCTGTATAAATAATGTACACTTTTTGCAAAACTTACTTTAAAACGGATGAAAAAATTGCTCTGACCGTTTCAAACTCTATACACGAAAAAAAAGAATAAGCGAGACACGGTTTAATCTACTTGGATTCGCTTGGCACTGGTTATTCGAAATTTCGTTTATTTCCTAGTTGTTCGTTTTATTCCTTTCCAATCATCGACTCGTCGATGCGTTTAATTCGAGACCGCGATTTCGCCATATTTTGCAATGCGCTTCAGTCTTTTAATCTACGTTGCAACTCATGCATACCTTTTTTTATAATATCGACACCATTTATATGTACTACCAATAAATCGCAGAAAACATTATACGATACTGTAATACAATACAATAATTTCAAATTGAAGGGAATAAAGGTAAATAACATAGTTAATTAAAAACTTTATCGTTTTTATTTGAAAATATGCACTGCATTTTATCGATGTTTACACACGTTGACACGAAATTGCGAAAAAGCGTGCAAAGATGTGTCCAAAAAAATGCCGCGAGATGAAATAAAATTAGAATTCCACGTTTATAATTAGGATTAATATTCACCGTATTCCTCGGAATGAGAGATTTCGCTCAGATTGAGAATGTAGGTGGCTACGATGCAGGTTTGGCAATTATTAACACGGTGCTTTATGGTAATTCGAACTCGTTGCGAAAGGCTTGGAAACATTTCGGTGAATATGATTTTTTCGTTGAAACTCGGACTATAAGTCTGCCAAGCTTCGCTCGTTGAGCCCTGCAAATATTTTCACAAAGACAAAACATAGTTCTTAAAAATGAATTTATAAAATCTAATCCAAAGAATTTTTATAAAACTTCACAAAGTAAATTCAACTTAAGGGGGGATTCCCATTTCACGGCTTCAAAAAAACTTTTTTTTTTAAATATTGTAGTTCATACTCTGGAGAAACAATGTGCAAAATTTCAATCCGAAATTCGTTGAATTAACAAAGTTATGAGTCAATAACGAACTCGGCGCGCACGTATAGCGCAACGAAAGAGGCGCGAATTTCGGAATTAAATCAGCAAATGTTACGAAATGAATATTTTGAAGAGGAAGAAGGTGTACTGTATGAACCTGGCATAGCTGATTAACAAGAATATGCTGTAAGTACGAGATATATGCGTTTTTTTTACATATGAAAACTGTACGTAAAACTTCAAACGCGTTTTTCTCGAAACAGGTTTTTTCTGTACGGTTGACATGATATCTCCGGAACTATTCAGTCGATTGCCTTCAAATTTGGCACAATTCTCGAAAAAACATCTGTCTTTAGTATGAACTACAAAAAAACATATCCGTGCACAACTTTGTCTTTTATAAACAAACGTCTGACGAAATTTTTTGCAAAAAAAAACAATTTTTTTTCCAATCGTCGCAGTTTCTTTAGTTTTGGAAAAAAAAAATTGTCCGTAGTTCATACCAGAACTATATTCATAAGGAGTAAATTGCCATTTGAATTTTTTGTTTCAAACAACTTGAAGATCAATTATCGTGTCAACCAGCGACCGGGAATTTTCAGTTTCACCTCAAACGACGTCAAAGCCAAAATTTTCAAGATAATCAATTAAAAATTGAACTGTAGTTCACTGAATACATAATAAATATACGTGTGAATTATGACAAAGATTTATCTAACGGTTTCCTTAATAAAAAGTCCTAAAAAAACACGATTTTTCAACACTTGAAATGGGAATCACCCCTTAAAGTATCCTCCAATTTTTACACTTGAAAAATTCTGTGACCTCGTACACATAAAAATTACACATTTGTAATTTTCTGGTACCAAATAACAACTTTATTATTAATGTTGATTTCAAATACCATTTAATTTCTGATTTATATTCTTTAATATCCACAATTATTTAACACTAGATTTATCAAGATGATCAAAATTACTAGCCCTGAGTTTTTTAAATATTCCTAAAATTTCTAATACTGTTCCTTTTTCAATTTTCCACGTCTATTTTAAAGACTGCAAACTATTCAATCGATCAAATTTTTTGCCCTCTTTATGAATTTTATTTGGCCATATTTATTTGACAATTTGCAATATATTGAATCAATTGTCGGTAAATTAAAAATTTCATTTAACTTCTGAAATATAATCCTCAACAGCGAAGTATTACAATCAAATATTAAATAACCAAAAAAATAACGTTAAAAATCGAAATATTAGTTGAAATCAACTGGTGGACTAATTATCATCGTACTTTCAATCCCGCGAATGATATTTGCACGAAGGGGTTGATGTTTTCGAAGTCTCTTCTCGTGTAGCAGCTGCTCATGTCAGGCAAACCGTCGGCACGATAAATAGCAAAAATATATCGGGCACGTTGCCTGAAGGGAAGATATTCACCTCCGACTGGTAGCAAAAGATTTCTGTAATTGTTCAATTTCCATTAATCGCAGCTAATATTCCAGATTCGCAAATGTCACGAAATAATTTCGCGTTATACGTCACGAACGCCATGTAATATTAAAATGGATCTCGGAATATCGAGGCGGTGTCTCTACCGTGGAGACGTAATATGTATGTAGATGAATTATGCTGGGGATTTACGAGAAAACGATTTTAGAGAACGCGGGGCTAAAGAAAAATTTAATGTGGCTTTTAATGCGAACTTTGCCACGGATGCGTTTTAAGTGCTTTTTCTTGGGGCTGATATGTTAGTATGGTATGGCATTGTTTTAATACCGTATACTAATGGAACTTTAATGGAACATTAAGGTACTGTGTGACAATAGCAAAGCAAAAGTATAGCTAAAGTATAGTCATAGTATGATAACAGTATAACTATTGTGTAATCATAGCACAATAATGGAACAGTATGATACTGTGTAACATTAACAAAAAAATAGCAATAGTTTGATAATAGTATAGTAATTGTTCAGAAATCACACAGTTATCGTATAACAATAGAATAGCACTGTGACATCACAATAGTATAACAGTAAAATAGAAATAGTACAGTAACAACATTAATAACAAAATAATTAGTGGTTAGTACGAAACGATTTAAACTTTGTGATTTTTTGGATACATCAGATAACTATTTTGCAATAAACTGCGTTATAGTAGAATCATTATATTTTATATTATTATAATAAAATATATTTCTGGGAAAAACTTACCCCTCGATGTAAAATGAGTAATTACATTTTATATTATTGTAATAAAATATATTTCTGGGAAAAACTTACCCCTCGATGTCGTCTTCGCCATCAGTTTCAGGATGCACCCTAACTTTCTCTCCCTTTGCGCTTATCACGATATTACACTTGACATACCCTTGTGGGCCGGCGGAAAGATCTTTCGGATCAGTTATCATCGCCCATTTATGATAGTACTGATGATCTGTCAAAGTAAATTGTCTAAAACACCTTTCAAAAATTGCCCCGTTTCCGTAAAAAATTTTATTTCTCAAATCGTGAGATAAAGTACAATTTATCGAAGAATCGTCACGTTCTTATCACTGTGAGAGAAAATAATTTGAAATACAATTAAGAATAAATTGGAACGTGTGTCGATTAATTATCACCTGGTTGTTCCCATACTATCGCGACTTCGAAAACCGTGCTGCCGTGAAATTTCAGCTGACGCAGGTAATTTCGTAGATAAACGGCTATCATGATCCTCGTGCTCAAAAGCTCGTCCATGTCGCACGTGATATCGAACACAAAGTACTGGCGATTCGTCGTAAAATCGAAATAAATCTCTCGACTAAATTCACGCGAAAGAATATTCTCAGAATTACCTCATTGTAAATTGGAGAATCGGTTCTTTCGCGAACGACCGTCTTTCTCTTTCTATTTCCGACTTTGACGACCACAACGGGATTTCCATTTTGCGGCAAATGTCTCGCTTCGAGAATCGTTACGCAAACTTGATAAGCGCTGTATCCGCCTCGTAATTTCCTCGAGACCATTACGATAAAGTCGATCGTCGATATATAACGAGCGTTGCCCTCTGTTTGCGTTTGTTTAATGCACCGTTTGTTTGTTTCGTCTGTACACACTGCGACAAATTTATAATCAGTCGTTGGCAACAGCTCCGGCGACGACAAACAAGGGAGGATTTCGGAATTGGCTTAATTGGAATTTCATACGAACACAAACTCAATTACGATGACGGTTGAATAGCGACGCAGGTTTTCACGGAAATCCATTGAGTTCAGAGAAAGATTTAAAATTTGGTTTTTAATTCTGCCGCGCACTTTTCTGACGTGATAGTCTGTCGATAAGAGTAGTTTTGAGGTATAGGATATCTAGCTTTTCTGTAGATGATATCCAAAGAATTTGATAAGCATTGATCAATTCGTTGACAGTTGGTAAGGTAGGATTTACTTTTCACTTTGCACTTTTACGTATAGGTGACGCTACTGAGGAATTTCTGGGGAATCGAACTCCGTCGTTAAAACAGAGAGAAGCTCAGTCGGCAGAGTAGAATGTCATTTCATCTTCTATTTTATCGAGCAAGTAATTGATCTTTTATAGCAATAATTATTTTAAATCTGAGAAAGATATTTTATTAATAAATATTCCAATTCGTAAGTGAAGGATGAAGTTGATTAATGTGCATTTCATAAGACTGGAGAATAAGAAATTATTTATATCTTATTTTGCATACGAATTTCAGATAATTGGAGATCATATTTTTTCTAACATTTACAGTTTTACGATAATTTTATCCTAAAGTGTCATTTTTGGGGGAGCAACATTTTTAACGCATTGTCTTGTCGTCGAAAGAAATGGGATCCGTTTTAGAAATCACTCTATTTTGCAATTTCATTTTTTACCGCGAGGCACATAGTTTTAATGCAAAATTTTTCGACAAACATTTTGGGATCATTTTTATCCTCTGAAAAATATTTGCAATTCTAATTTGAAATAAAACACAGCAACATCAATAAATACAGGGCCAACAATTCTATACTGACCTTTTTAAGACCGCTGTTACAATCTGTTGGACCGAATAATTGAATGAATCCAATTAAAATCTCTCATGAGTAATTTTTAAAAAATTGTTTGTTCTCATCCCCGGAATTACATAAAAAAATCCATGAAATTAATCCGATTTCTATATAATTCAAAAAGAACGACAGTGTCCCGCAATCTTAGAGGAAGAACATGAAAAACAATTCATAAACTTTCCCAAACTTTCCATGTATTTATCGACATTCAAAAAATTATTCTTCCATAGCGCTAGAGCTTTTTTTCAAAAACCTGACGTATTCCTATAATAGCTTTTACCCTCGGCTTTCTGTCACTCGAATCGAAGGCCGAACTGTCAAGCACAAGTGTTCACTTCACACGTCAATTTGCGTAGTGCTGTGTAAATAAAAAAAAAACTCACATGACGACACGTTTTAGCGTATTTTCCGATTGTCACAACAACGGCTGTCGATAGAAATGTCCATGGTGGCACCTCAATTTATCTGGCACTTTCTCACTACAATTATTTGATCTATAGAGATTTTCCAAATAATAGGTACACAATGACTTTTCGAAGAATTAATTCTTTTATGTAAGCAGGTGTTTCGACGTTCATTCTTGCATGGAATGAAGTTTCTTATAGGGGTTTCGTGCCTTTATAGGCTTTACTAAAATTTTAAAGAATATCTTGTGATTTTTATTATTTGTATTTTCTTGAGTCTAATCGACAAATGTGAAGTAAATTTTGAAATTAAAATTAGTTATATCCTACAGTTGAAGCAAATGATTTATCATAGAAAAATTGTCCTAATAACATGGCTATCACAGAAATTAAAACCAGACATCCCCTTTCAAATTTACCACCCTAATGAAAATGTGTCGATAGAAAAATAAATTTAAACAATAACAATATCGCAACACTATTTAAAGTAAATTTAATCCCGTCAACTTACCACTCCATATAAATAATATTAGTGTCAATCTTTGAGCATTAAAATACAAACAATCGTACAATCTTACATAATATAACAACATCAGATAAAATATCCCAAATCATTAACTTGCTTCAACCGCACTTAATTAACAAAAGAACATTTCCTAATTACACCTACTGGTCATAGGTCTATCATATTTCAATACATTAAATAAGTAATGATCGAGTAGATAATTTATGGTCCTTAAGACTAGAACTACCGCTGATAAATATTTTGTATTTCAATATATTAAATACATACTTTTACAAAAGAGAAATCAAGAAGTGGAAAAGATTATCGATTTCGTAATTATGTGTTTTATAAGATCAAAGTAGAATATCTGCTCTATGACTGATCTACAAACTAGGAGAATTTTTTACAAACTTGGAGACGAGTAACTTTGACTTGCTTGCTCTAGTGTTAAGAGAACTTAGAATATTAATTCTATGACTGTTCCATAACCTTGGAGAACTTTCGGAAAAAATTGTATGTCAATCATTTAGATTGGTTTAGTAATTGTAATATTAATAGAGGTAAAGACATACATTTACTACCCCAATTTGTACACGCCGGGGGTGAAATCTCCATAATAAAGAAAAAAATCCCAGTATCGATGACAAACGCGCTTGATATCGTGCGAAGATAAAAACGTGACGTTTCAGTCGTTCTAGGACCTCTATGGGGTGGGAGTGACGGTGTACACGGGGACG
Organism: Cerceris rybyensis; assembly: GCA_910591515.1. Lineage (NCBI taxonomy): Eukaryota > Metazoa > Arthropoda > Insecta > Hymenoptera > Crabronidae > Cerceris > Cerceris rybyensis. Next base: position 6,852,109 of record OU342800.1, on the reverse strand, counting down.
GAATAGCATAGGGTGTAGACGCAATTCAGATGCTATTATAGGCACGCGGTTTATTTCGACACGTGTCTTTACGAGGCTTAAATTGCCGTCGTTTGGTATCCTAAGTACGAACTTCCGACGTGTCGCCGCAAATCGTGCCGCACATTTTCACTAATTATCCCCATGATTTATCGAGCTACGACCGATCGGAATTTCTCGGAATGAAAATCACTCACGTTATTCCACGCCGGTTGTTCCATCGACGTTTCACTCGCTCGAATAATTTACGAATTCGGAGTGAGACATTTGCGATTATGCTAAGTGCCACGAAAGAATTGGGCCTTAAATGTGAAAGCTTTTTCTCAGGCGAATTATTGATATCGTTTAACGTCAACTTTTTAAAGGAGGAAACGTCGTTTTATCTGGTAATGTTTGACGTTTAATGAATACTCGAGGCTTTTATCATTCTGGCAGTACCTTTGTAATAATGTTGCGTGAAAGGAATGTGGCATGCGGAGAAAGGCAGAGTGGATTTAAGACGTTTACTTTGATATTAGCATTTTATTTGGTGCGCACTGTTTTCGATATTTTGTGCCGGTTTTTGCTTTATCAATTTCAAAAATGCTGTGATATAAATGAACGAATTTAGAATTTTTAAACTGTGATAAAATATCTTCTATGCCCCTAATTTTTTTCAAACATAGCTCAGCACTTTGAAACGTGCACAAAAAATACCTTTATAAATCTAAAAAAACAGAGTTGACTAAAAAAATTGAATAAAATCAGAATACATCCTATTCGATATGATTTAAACCTTCTGTGAAATTATTTGTCTTTTTTTTACTTTTCGCTATGGCCAAGAGCATCGAGGAAATCAATATGTCAAAATCAACGAAGATACCTTGCACCCTTATTTACAACACTTTGCAATTTTACAATCAAAGTGTAAACTAATACATCCCTCCTCCCCATTTCAGTTGTTTCAAGACACCCGAATTTATTTAAAATCCAATCCAAATCATATCTCACCCACCTATCACCACATTCACAAAAAAAAACCTTCAAAATTTCCCCAACAAAAAAAAACAGTTTCCAATGTACCAACGATTTCGTACCATTCAACAACATTCCACGGGAAAACCATCGACCAAACCAGCAACACGAAAAAACGGTCGTACGAAAAAAAAAAAATTCTCCGACAGAGAACGAAAAAAAAAACTCGTGTTCCAGCGCGCATTAGCGGTAGATTTGTAAGTTAACCCCGGTAACTGGTGGAGGACACGAGGACGGAGCGTGCCCCTACGGGGGTTCCGCCATTGGGGGTGTTCGTTATATTCCGAGTCCTTTTGAAAGGGTCACGTGCCCGCGGCGTCCCCCTCGAGCCGATATCGTATTTGTACAACACGCATCCATTATTGCAATCCGGCTGTTTGTGTGTTTTGCGCACTCTTTGTACGGCGATCCTCCTAGCACCCCCATGCTCGGGCTTTCGTACGTTTTCTTTCCCTCGTCGGCCGCCCTCTCGCTGGCATCGCTCTTTTCGCACACACTTGTCCTGTCTTTCTACGAGCGAGCGAGCGAGCACGAACGTGGGCCCATTATTGTACCATGAAAACAATGAAACCTCGCGATCTGGCGGACCACTCGACGAAAAAGAGAGAAAGAGAGTGGGACCAGGTCTTTTCGTTTCGTCGGATCACGTGGGAAAACGTCATCGTTTTTTTTTTTTCTTTTTCTAAGGGATGAAGGGGAATATCGATGGGAGTACTTGAGCGCGTGGGAGAAGTCAGGTTTTCGAGGTTCTTCGAGGAAGCTTTGGTGAACGTGCGCCACGAATGGGACTATTCAATGATTCTCTTTGGTTGGAGTAGGTGACTTTGGAATTGTTCCTTGGTATTATCAGGTGGAAGTGATTTTCGGGGTGGATGTTCTTTGTGAGGGATTTGTGTGATGGTTCTTTGACATGGGGATGGGGGTAAATTTGAGGGTGGTTTCATGGGAATGACCGTGAACTGAAGAATTGACGGATAGACATTTTTGAGGGGTATGAGACGGGGTTTTTAACACGTTGAATTCCATGGGGACCACTGGTGACCAGCGATGTTGAATTCAATTACATTTCTTGTAACTTTAACACTAAATTTATGGATGTTGATTATATATCCATTTTTGTGAAGTGAGCCAATTTGACTCACACAAGAATATTGAATTTCTACAAAAAAAAATAGTTCTAAATCAATTTAAATGAAAAATTTATTATTAAAAAATTAACGAACCAGTATATTATATATATTTAGTAATTAAATTTTGAATGAGCCAAATTGGCTCCGTAAATGTAGTATTAACATTAAAACTACCGACGTTATATTTACTAAAATTTATATATATTTAGTATCCACTTTAGAAAAATTTTGTGAAAAATTTGATAGCGGCGTTGGTAGGCTTAGACTTAAAATTGTAATATTTACAAATTTTTTTAAAATATTGCCATTGAAAAAGGAAAGTCGCAATGATTATATATCTGTTTTTATCTTAAATGTTTGTACTTTGTAAGGAAGTAATTTGAATGAAAAAAGTTTTATTTCAGTAAAAATGATGACACGAACAAAACATCAGCGGTGTTCACCGTGTTGAGATTATTCCTGATTTATCCAGAGGTAAATCCGGTTAATTATGAATTTATTCGTTCTTCGGTGAGGCTTCTCTTTCAAATTCTTATTTACTCTAACAAACAATTGTTATCTACGGTCATCTTTAGGAAAATTCCAAAGTTCCATACTTCCACTTCCTGGTCCCGGAATCAAATTTCCAAATCTGACATTTTCAACATCTACAAATCTTTTAAAAAATTCACATCAAGTCAATTCAACCCCCTTATTTACTACCATTCACCCCTTCCCGTGCCATTTACTTTGTGCCTGTCTCCACAATAACTCAGAATTAAATTAGTAAAATAAACATTGATCAGTGATTCTTAACATATAGTACATATAATTTAACGTAATATTAACATTATAAAAATAATTTGGTCGTGTCGCATCTCACTGATATTAACACGTTCCGTGCCAGACCATTTTTTAAAGACTTTCCGTTCAGGCCGCGTGGGGCATATACGACCCACGTCTTTTTTTTGGTTTAAATAAATACATTTTTGAAGAACACTGTACAATATTTCAATAATACAAAACCACCAATTTAAAAAAAAGTCTATATTTTAATATGTTTTAACCAGAAAAGCGATAAATTTTATTTTGCTTGACAAAATTTTGTTATAAATATCGCCTGTTTCAATAAGCATTTTTCCGGCCTGAACGAAAAGTTCAGCGTGGAACGTGTTAAATAGGTTTTGTAAAACTTGAAAATTTCCTTTCCAATTTATAGCATCACGAGTATCACTCGTCATAGTACGGTAAGGGGTTAAACCTCCCACTCCCATTAACCAATACCACCCTCTCAAACCACCCCCACCATCTCTAAAAAAATTCCATCATTCCCTCAAACTTCCATCCCCATAGAAGTTCCAAACCCTGAAAATCCATATAAAAGAATACCAAGAACCGTTCGATTACGTGGTCATTCGCAGGTCCGCTTTTCCCCGTCTCGCGGATGGACGTTCGAAGCCACACAGAATCCGCGGTGCGCTCTCCATGGGTGGCTGCAGGGATTTCGCAGTGAACTGCATCGTCTAAATAGCGGAACATTATCCTATCTCCCGCAGTGGAAGAAGCGTGCGGCTGTGTACCTGCTCGTCCAGCAGATATCATCCTTCGCTCGTGCAGGATGGCCGTGGCGGTGTCGTGTCGAGGTTCGAGCGTAGATGATGGGATGACGGACCGCGGGCGTGTCCGAGTAGCCGATACCGGGCGCGTGATCGGGAGACCTCCCGGGGCCGACCACCCTCGAGGGGCCACGAGGGTCGACTTGTTAGCCAGACACAACGGGCACTCGAACTAACGGAGCGCTCCTCCACCGACGACAGCTCCGAGCCGACAATGTTTCTGCGGGGCCCCCGAGTACCAGCCGAGGATGCTTTGCATCGCCGAGCTGCATGAGTTTGTTGTCTCTGTCTTTCTTTCTCCTTTCGTCTCGTTTCCTATCTTTGTTTCTCTTCTTGGACGTGGAACTTCGCTTCTCTGTTGTATCCCGTGGGTTCGTGACTAAGTCGGAAGATCTGCGATTCGCTCGTAATCCTATTGAAGTACTCATTGTACTGGGCTATAGTCTCTTATTTGTTTTTACCCCTTTTTTGAGAGACGAGGAGGTGGTTGGGAGAATTTTTGGATGGTGGAGAAATTACGGGGGTGGCTTTTTAGATGGGGTGGTATGTTGGAAATTTTGGGGGTGATTTGGGTGGCGGATTTTTTGAGATTGGGGGAATGGGGTGGAGGGGTAGTTTTTGTGAGGGGCTGAGGTGCGTGGAGTTATTGGATAGGTGGTGGTAAATGTATGGTAATATGTAGACAGATATGGATTTTCCGTTACCATTTTTTGGATTCCCAGGTACCAATTTTACAAAATTGTTGACTACTATTTTTACTACAAAATTGCAAAGTTTAATAATTTTGACGAAGATTATGTGGCTCCTGAGAAATTACAATGGCTCCACTAAGAGACTAAGAGACAATGACTATACCCCGTTTGCAGAAAATCCAGAACACTTTTTTAAATTTCACCCAACAGTTTCCCAAAATTATTAGCCACTACTATTAGTACCAAATTGCAAAGTATAATGATTCTAACGAAGCTTATGTCTCTTTGGAAAAATTAAGACGTTGTGGTCCACTTAATTCGCAGGTAGTTCACCACCCCTTCTTTAAATTTCACCTAGAAGTGTACCAAAATTATTAGCTACTACTTCTAATACAAAATTGCAAAATATAACAATTCTAACAAACATTATACTTCACTCCATAAATTACAATACCATGATCCACTTAGTTCACAGATAGTTCTTATTAAAATTGTTAGTTACTACTATCGGTATTAAAATTGTTATTATCGATACGAAATTGCAAAGTATAATAATTCTAACGAAGCTTATTTCTCTTCTGAAAAATGACAATATCGTAATCCACTTAATTCACAAATAATTCACCGCCATTTTTTTCAATATCACCTAGAAGTTTTCCAAAATTGTTATCTACTCCTATCAGCAAAAAATTGCAAAGTAAAATAATTTTAACAAAACCCCATAAATAAAAATATCACGGTCCATTCAAAGAGCACCTGAAGGAACGGAACATTTGTATTACAGAATGCAAATTGAAAATTCTTCGTAAATTGCACCCCCTTGCAGCAGCCTCTAATCATTGACCTCCACAAGAACCAGTCACATTGTAACGTCAATTGAAAATTGGCAAATGAAATGCACAAAGTGAAATGAAGGCATAACGTATTTACCTTCCAATTCGACCGTTGTCTCGAAGACAGTGAAACACAAACGTGGTCGGATATCTCCGGCGATACCGTGCGATAAAATCAATGAGTCAACGTGAAGATATATTATTTGCGAGCGGTTGATACTATTTCGAAAGGATCGGCGTCGTTAAACAAATTTTTCAGGTATTCCGTGGGCTTCTAGGTCTCAACGAAAAAATGTTATTATTGGAGGTTTCGGACCGAAAGCGAAACCGTGTTCGTCGAACCCGCCTTAATGAAGGTACATTCTTCGGTTGCCCTCCGATCAAGATATCTCCCGTATAAATTGAATGCTTTTCACTGAAGCTCAATCAAGCCGGTAGTCGAAAAAATACTATGGAATACGATCTCGATTAGAGGCCCTCGACAGTTGCCGCGGTATGCAGCCGTGAACTTTGTGTTTTCCAGCGATTATCTCGAATGTGTAGCCGACAGCTTCGACTTCTGTCGTCGCTGTATTTCGACGAAGATTTCAGTGAGTTGCATATTAATCGCATTTATCTCCGAAACGTGAAAAGTGAGAGAGATGTTCTTTAAAGCGACGAAACTGTCCTAAGAATTTTGCGACAGCAAGATTATTAAAATGTCCTTATAAGTCCATTATTTTAAGTATGATAAAATTAACTTTCTATAAAATAATAAATTATTCTATCATCCTAGAGAGATATCTTTAACCAATTAAGGTTTTATCTGTGCAAAATAGAGGAAAATTTGACACAATTAATAGACATCATTCTTCATAATTTTTTCGCAAAATGAAAATAAAAAAATGTTTTTTTTTTATAGAAAAAATAGACTATGGTTCAGAAAAGATTTCATAGACTTTTCTGTAATTTTTTTAAAGTGTGGTTGAAAATTAACTGCCTATAAAAGTTTCAAATTTACCAGGACACTTCTTAACCCTAGAACTATCGGCATTAAATCTAGTAATCAAGTATCTAGTAACTTTTAATATATCAAATAAGAACTTTGGAAACAGAGAAATCAATCTCTATAATTGTCTTATGAACTTGGGGAGCCTTTGGAAAAAATTGGAAATCAATAATTTCGACTAGCTTGGTAGTTCTAGTGTTAATAAGACGAATATATTCTATGAAATCAAATTGAAAGTAACATTTTTTTTTCTTATTTGATAAAAATAACTAAGTCTTTGAATCTTGAATGAAACTAAATGATATAGAAATATTATGATACGTATGCAAGAATTCCTACGCATGAGAAAACAAACAAAGTATGCGATTCTGTTTGGTGAACGCAAAAGCGATAACTCTTTCGTCGAATGAAAAATCCTTCGCGGTGAATAAACAGAAAGGAAAATGGTAAGATAGAGAAAGAGCGAGAGATTCAGTTTAGTCTCCAAATACCATACAAACGGAATGTCTTAGGACACCGCCCACGGGCATGCTAACGAAGCTTAAGGTCGTTATCCTCTTCTTAATTAATGGCCACTCTCATCTTCTTCCGCCCGTCCTTACTCTCGCTCTCCGTCGTCGATGATAGTAGCATACCCCTACTCTTCTACTTTATCTCTTTCCTTTTCGTTGAAGCACACAGTGTCATTGAATTGGCCTCTAAATCTTGTATTTTTGCATTCAACATCGAAGAACAAATAATCGTTGCTTTAACTTTTATTTTTTTATGACCAGATTCCCTCCTGGCTACTTTTCGGAGAAATTCATTGAAGAAATTTACAAATTTCCGTTTTGGATTTCATTGAAAAGGGTTTGAAACAATTCCTCCTGTACAATGAAGAGTGAAATTTGTGATACGATAAATGAAATAGGTAATTTAGAAGTTTTCTACTCCATAAGTGCCACAGTTATTGTAGGACAAGGGGTAAAAATTGCTCCGCATTGAAAAATTTATTTAACACAATTTTACAATGCTAATATTCATTAAACATTCCTGCCACAAAATGTTCCAATCAATAATTAAAAAAAAAACGTAGTTTCTTTCGACACAACAAATTTTCCACTATTTTCAAAGATTCCCCCAAGTACAATTTAACACTAGATTTAAAGACACTAAATCTGTTATATTAAATATATTAACTAACTACTTTGAAAAAAGGTGATCAACCGAAAAACCAGATGACTAGTTCAGTAATTTGTAAATATATTATCATATACATATAAAATATCTACTGCATCGCATCCCTATAAATTAGAAAACCGTTCCTAAAAAAATAAAAATCCTAGTGTTAAAAAGACAACAAAATTAACGCACTTTTATTTCCACAATACAATTACCTACTACATAAACTATTTGCTATACTGGCAAAAAGAGTCAGACAAGCAATTCATGAATATTTAAACCACCCCATTAATTTCGATACGCCACACTGAAATCTAAACGCGAAGTCAGACATCAAGATGCAGGAGTCTAAGTTGCATCAGGTCGTTTCCAAAGTTCTCAATGAACCGAGACAAGCTGTCTTGAGAGGAGGACTACCATACCACCGGAGGGCATTCTTGGGCTTCCCTCTTCGGCGTGTATTTCACAATGGTCGGGCAGGTCGGCGAGTCTAAGCGTAATCAGTGCAAGCACGCAAATTAAAGTCTCGTCAGTCCCGACCTCCCTTCGTGCGTCCCACTGACCTGATTTCGTTTCCACACGAAAAAAGGAAGTCGACAGCCGGTTCGTAGGGCTGCCATCCATCCGGTAACCTCGAGAGGAGCAACGGAAAGTGCAAAGGAGACGAAAGAACCGTCAGAACACGCGAAAAGAAAGAAAGAACATGTACGAAAAGAGAGAAAGCAAAGGAATACCAAAAGGTGCGGAAGCGAGACGAAAAGAAAGGTAGAGAGGAAACATCAAAAAGAAGAAGGGAATGAAGAAGGAATCAAAGAGGATGAAGGAAAGAGAGACACACTGTATGGCCGACACGGCACGGAGAAGAAAGAGCGGGAGGAAAAGGAATGGTAGAAGGGGCAAAAGAGTTAAGGGGAGAGAAAGAATCAGAGGAAGGGAGACGCTCGGTGAGAGAATGAAAGGGAGAGAGAGAAAGAGAGAAAAAAGGGTCAAACTCGTTTTCGTTTTCGTCGCTAATTAGACTCGTTAACCGCCTCTTCTGGCGTAGCAGGCGTAGCCATAACCGGGCGACTTCTCTTCGGCTCTCTGAGAGCCCGCCGAGAAGCGAACGGAACGGCCACCAATGCTCGGAGGCTAGTTTGTTCTCGTCGCCCAGTCCTCCAGGGTGCATTTGCCTTGATCGCCCCTCTTGGCTATTCGACATGCGTGCAGCACGCGAAATTGCACCTGCACCCGGCTATCTGTCCTTTTCCTCTCTCTTCTCTCTCTCCTAGTGACCGATTCCTTGTGTACACGCGTGTCAGAGAAAAGCCTCGAGATTCGACGTGTTCCTGGTAGTGGTGGTGGTGGTAGTGGTGGTGGTGGTGGTGGTCATGATGGTCATGGTGGTGGTCAATGAGGATGACTGGTTATCACGAATTCGAAGCTGACACGATGACGTCCGTGATGACACCCGTACTTATTACACCTTCGAAATGATTATTTCGATGTTGAAAATAATAATCGCCTGATGTTACGTGTCTTTGATAGAAACACTTGAAACTTGTTCGATCCAACATCGATGACACGTGTAACGATTTACCAATCTGAGATCGTAGCATCGATGGTATCTAGCGGTACCAAGACAATGTGAAATTTGCTTGGTTCGTTTCATCGATTCCGATCATGGAATATCATCTACGAGGATGGTATCCGTTTCTGTGACACCTGGACCAGACTCCTGCAACGAGCTGTTGCTGTTATTCACGCATGTGTTGTTATACGATGAGAATCAAGGGAACCGTTGCTAGAGACAGATGGTACACACTGTTGCGCGTGTACAAGCAGCGTGGGTGGACAACCGAGAGATCCTGGATCACTGTACACTTGTTAGTACATATACTGTAATACTTTAATCGTGACATGGACAAGACGTAACAGAACTGTCTCCGAAAATTCCTCGAGTTCCATCCGAGCGCAGGAACGACGTTGAAGAGGATCTTCCTTAGTATGGAATATCTATTACCGACCATTCACCAAGATAGTTTTCAAGATGTATGTGTTGCGATTACACCATAGTATTCGAGGAAAACCTCGATAATGATGGTGTTGGAGAAAGCACGAGCTTGTTATCCCCAACATCCACCGTCGCATGACACGCGTTAATGACAGCTTAACTCGCGCACGACCAACGACTCTAGCAAATCCTATGAATTAACTTTTCAATCGTCCTCAACGACACCATGGTGAATTTATACGTTTGAGATCTGATTGGCGGAAATGCGGCAGGTAATTGTCGCTTTACATCGTGCTACTTGGCATCATGGTGAACACATACAACGAGCTGTCGCAACTGTACGTCTATCCATGGATGCATGTTCAACAGCAAGTTTTGCATTTCTATGGAAAAAAAATGTATTTCATTGAATCTCATTGACCGATATCGAGAGCAGATATCGTAGAGATAACTACCGTGGATTATTAAGGATAAACGAGCAATCGGTGAAAGAATCGGTCATAGAATGGCTGAAGGAGACTGATGAATGGTTTAGAGTTAGACTCTAAAATGCGGTGATAGATGAAGGAATGAATGAAGTAGAAGAATCTCTGATAAGAGTGTCCTTGTTTAAGGAAGTATCACTATTCTTTTAAATGAATAGATCATGGTACCGGTTGATTCACGTAAATGCAGGTATAACGAAAACAGAGAGGAAAAAAGAGCGTACGGATTGGCAAGTAGTAGCGCTTCCACTGTGAAAATAATTAATCATGTCACCGATAAGAACGTCGATGCTGACAGGCGCGGATTGGTTTCACGAGGGATCGGCTATCGTCCCTCGAGGGAAATGGTTATGCCAGAGATCGGCATGCCATCAGGAATATGTGAGACTAATGGTGTCTACCTGACGGTGGAAAGAAACCGAGAGAGGAAACTCCATGGGCTGAGAATCGGTGCTACCGATCTGGAAAAGTGACGGGTCACACGTACGGCACACTTGGAATGAGAGGATCTATCTCCTCCTCTTCCTCCTCCTCCTTCATCTTCCTCTTCTTCTTCTCTCTAGGACTGCGAGGTGGATTGAGACACTCGGAGCTAACCTGATCGTCGATAGAGGAATGGTAAAATGAACAGTGGTGCACCGAGAGGCCAACTAGCAGATAAGAATCATTTTTCAAGGCGTTACACGGTGGAGACTCTCGCTTGATAAATGAACGCAACGCGCCGCGGTTACGGTTTTCCATGGAACCTCGTCCTCGCGGCACGTTGCCTATGGGAAATGAAATCGGCCGTCGAAACGTTGGGACTTTTATCGCAGGAAAATCGAAGGTAAGATTGTCAACGATGATCGACCGTTGTTTTGTGGGATATGAAGATGTCGTGGGACGCCATTTTGGTTTGGACTTAAAAGCGTGGAGGATCGATGTGGTTAAAGGATGATATAATGGACGTAGATAATTCTAATCGTCGTTAAGTCACTGGAAAAAATTCTGTATGCATTCACTTATCTAATTGAAGTACAGCAAGCATTGTTAAGTTTAGAAAAATTGTTAGAAATTTTTCGAGCCCTCAAATTTATAGTGACTCAAACTTCTGATGAAGTGCGCCCCTATTTAAGTCTCTTATATATCGATAATTTAATCAAACTATTGAACATGTTGAAAAGTCGGCAATTGTAATTTCAATCGACCTCTCAACTCTAAACTTTGCCATTCATCCCCCAAATTTCAATTAAAAATTCTAAATCCCGGTGTCAACAAAAATCCAATGAAAATCTTCAAAAGAAAGTGGAGAACTTACATTTCCTCATTAACTCGGAAGAAACTCGCAAGTGTTATCAAATTTCCAAAAATTCCGAGAAATTTTCCATCTCTAAACTTCTCCAGTCACCCTCAAATTTCAAATAAAAATTCTATTTTCCGGTGTCAACAATAATCCAATGAAAATCTTCAAAAGAAATTGGAGAACTTGCACTTCATTACCAACTTGGAAGAAACCAGCAAGTATTATCAAGTTTACAAAAATTCACAGAAATTTTCCATGTGCTCAAGCTCCTGATTAAATGTGCCTCGATTTAATCACCCATCATATCTGCCATATTCTCCTCCCCTTATTTGACACTTCGAAAAATCAATACCCTCAATTCCACCCCGCCCTCAAACTCCAAACTTTTCCAGTCACCTCCAAATTTCAAATCAAAATGTTAAACCACAACGTCAACAACAAGCCGAAAAAAAGATCACCAAAGGAAATCACCTTCTCCAAAGACACGAATCTCGTGCGAACAGAAAGGTGGACGTCGTTAACGTCGGATCTTGATTCGGAGAATTAGCGGAGAACTGTAATTTCGCTATCCGTCGCGCCGGGTGTCCTTGATGGACTGCACGCGGCGATGCACGATATACACCGTATTTCTTACATAAAGCGGACATTGACGTTCGGCCATAGGGTCTAATACTCGCGGTGGGCGGCCATATTGGATCGTGATATGGGCCCGCAATTAAGGCCGAGTAGGCCACCCGGACGAGGGAGCGCGATAAGGTGAGGAGGTTCACCGTGGCCGCGTCTCAGGGCTAAGCTTGACCTTCTTGGCCCCCTTCGCTTCGATGCGCTTCCCAAAGCACTCCGCGCTGGAGGTTAGGTCACGATTAAGCACTGATTGGGTGGGCCTAATAACCGGGGACCGTACTTGTATGCAGAACTTTCACCGGCGAACCGACGTCGCTCGCGGTCGGATTAAAAGTATGATTTTACGTACGATGAGGTTTTGACGGGAAAATTCTCCGACTGGTTGATGTTTTGGTTGCGGAGGATCGCAGCTGGAGAACGTGGAGAACATTCGAACAATTCTTGTAGCTGTTGTATGACTTGGGAATATTTGATTTAGTGGAGGACATGGTAGGAATTATTTTTAGAAATATCAGATAAGTGTTTTAGGAAAGGAGCAACGAGGGGAAGGGAAATTTAATGCTAGAACTATCGACGTTAATTCTAGTATAGTTCTGTATGTTATAAGAACTTATAATTATTATAACTAATAACTTATAATTATAATAACTTATAAGGAAAAAGAGGAATTAAGAGGTGGAAAAGTGATCGATTCTGTAATCTGTGTTTTATAAGTCAGCGTAAAATATCTGCTCTAAGACGTTTTCATAAAGTTGGAGAATTTTTTGAAAAAATGGTGCACGAGTTATTTTGACTTGCTTGATAGTTCTAGTATTAATGGTTTGGTTACTATTTAGTATGATGGATGTAAGGGATGAAAGGAGACATTTGAGGATGCTTTTAAAAAATAAGGTACCAGCTGGTTTGATTATCTTCGAGAATTAGGATTCAAGTCCATTTTAATGTTAACTAAAGATGAAATTTTCAAGGCTTTGAAATAGAGGCGGAGGTAATTCTTAAGTGGATTAATAATTGTGCGCCAACCTCGCGCAAATTTAAGCTTCATTATACAAGTTCTATTTTCTACCATTTATATGCTCGATTTCAACGATACAAACATCGCAACCATTTGTAGAATCCAAATAAATTAAACAATAACGATCTCGATTACATTAGTCAATGAACACAATCATAGAATTTTTCCAAAGACATATTTATAGCACCAGTAATTTCAATGTTATCCGCAAACTCGTATGCAAATTACTTATTGGCATTAGAGAACATCCAATGTTTAAATTTATCATAACCACGTATCTCCAGTGAAACCAGTTTTTCAGGATCAGAATCTCCAATTGCCTTAACCATTTTTAAACAGAATCTCAATAGTAATCCTCTGATAATTTCAATCGTATCTCTAAACCTTGATGTTTAGGCAGTTTGAGAGTTAACCTTTTTATCAAATCTTCACAACCGATCAAGATCGCAACGAAACTCGCTCATTATTTGTTTTCTATTTGGTGTACATCGACGAAACAGGTACATAATAATCCCGTCTTAGTTTTGTACTATGCAAATAATCACTGAGTTCTAATACAAGAGGGACATGCTAACTACAAGGTACAATGTAATAGGTGCAATCAGTACATAGTATATCGAGAAGGTAGTACACTATCTAACTAGCAAGTTCTCATATTACTGCCATACGACGCTCGCAACATGTGAGTTCCATGTTGGGAGGTATGCCAGGCATCTGATACTAGTATACGAATGGACTTGATTATCGAATGTCTAACGATTCTAGCTCTAGAAACTTCCGAGATATCTTTCTTTTTCCGCTGAATAGAATGTGCAAAAAAGTTCCTGCAATTATCGATGGTTCAGGTCAGTAGCCTATATCTGTCGCGATAGTGAAAATAGTTTTTACTTTCATAGAGAACCAGAAAATTATCAGACACGCTCATCAAACTTGATTTATAGGATGGACTATAGAATTCTAAGAGAAATACTGGCAAAAGATTTAATTATTTAAGTCTACTCGTTAAAATATTATTTCATTAATACCGTCATTTAACACTAGTGAAGATACTACATGTATAAAAGTCTCATCGACCTTTTAATTCTCCAATGACTCTGAATTCCCTGCAATTATGGAGGGTTTAGGTTAGTAGTCTATATCTGTCGCGATTGTGGAAACATTTTTTTAATAATCATAGAGAATGAGAAAATTCTTAAGTACTGTGATCAACGCCAAATTACAGTCAGATTTATAGAATTCTATGAGAAATACTGGCAAAAGATATTTAATTATTTAAGTCTAATCCTCAAAATACTCTTTCATTATCAATTCTCATCGACCTTTTAATTCTCCACTGACTGAATTTCCTGCAATTAATGAGGGTTTAGATCGGTAGTCTATATCTTTCGCGATTGTCTAAATATTTTTTTTTTTATTTTTATAGAGAATAAGAAAATTGTTAAGTAACGGTCATCAAAGCCAATTTACAGCCAGATTTACAGAATTTCAACTGTAAGAGAAATACTGGCAAAAGATTTTTAGTTTTTTAGGTCTATTGCTTAAAATATTATTTCATTATCGCCACCTTTTAACACCAGCGAAAATATTTCACACATCAATTCCCATCGACCTCATAATTCTTCAGTGATTCTGAATTTCCATAATTTCTCCCGTAAATATTTCTCATTAAAAAGTATCATTACAATATGAAATCCGACCGAAAAACCCATAGATTCGAGATAGCAAACCATAGAAGCGAATCCCCCCAAGGAAACGCAAGAGGCAGAGCAGGCAAGGACAACGAGAAAGCTCACGGTCCTTCAACTGTTGTCGCGGTCTACGATCAGATAAACGAGCCAGGCTCTGGTATGCAAATCCTAAACGAACTAATGAAGATTAAGAATGCCCAGGGTAAAGGAGTTCGCCTCATTTCTAAAACATCCTTAACCTCCCTTCCACCCTTCTCACTCTTTCTCTTTCCCTCTCTCTCTCTACGGTTCACCAATGCGGGTCCCATCTAACGAGCCCTGCCAACCCTACCATTGGAAGGGAGATTCCTGCAAAACTCCCCAGTGGCCATTGTCTCGTGTCTATCGTTTTAATAGTGTCAAACCTTCGGACCTCCTACGGTGAAATTTCAGCGACTATGAGGTAAAATCTATTACGGGCCCTCGTCATCGGCCGGGGACCATGGGGAGGTCAAGAGGAGGAGGAATAAGGGAAAGGGAACGGACCCAGGATGTACGGTAGCCGTTGAAGATTATCATCTTCCACGGTAGCGGCGCTATGAGGGATTCCCCTGTTAATGGCTCCTTGAATTTTGTCGGGTGTATGGTGCCGCGCGTCTCTCGGATACTTCCTCGCGGTCCCTTCGTGGAAGTCACGTGAATCCGTTCGATCGTTTTGTAATAATTCATTCGCTTCCACGGATCCCTCCGAGGAGACCCTAATTTGGTGGCGCGAATAAGGACGTTCCCTTTGGGCCACGTCGTAGCGGTCTCGTGGTTTTTTGAGTTAATGAGAAGGAGAAGATTTAGGGGCCGGACGGACAGGCTACGGAGATCGGGACTGGAAATATGGGAAGTTGAGACGTTCGAAGGTAGCGGAATTGGAAACAGGTGACCGCGACGGTGGTCGGGATTTTTCGAAATGACGAACGAATTGTTGCCCGGTTTTGGGAAATGGAGTTGAATCTTTTGGAAGTACTTGAGATTTTAGGGAATAATTATTGTGAGCTGTGTCTGCAATTTTATTCATGGTGCATGTTAGTTTAACACTAAAACTACCGACGTTATATCTACTAAAATTTAGATTTATTGAACAAGTACTTTGGAAAAAGATAAATCAAGAAGTGAAACGATTAGTTAATTAAGTAATTTAGGCTTTATATGGTAGAAGTAGAATTTTTACTTCACGACCATCCTATCAGTTTAGGTAGTTTTTTGAAAAAATTGAGAACCGATCATTATGACCGCCTTAGTAGGTTTAGTGTTAAAACATTCACGCCGGCGCGTACCACCGGTGGCTCGCACTTCAGTGTCTTCCAAGTGGTCTTAACCCCCCTTGTAACTTTGAATACTTTACAATCCAACGTTTCGAAATCAAGTAAAAGTTATTATTTATAATTGTCCTTTTATTAGTTTCTGATGTGCTATCGTGCAAATAATCTTCAGATATCACAGAAAATTCGGCCCATAGAGGGTTAAAATAGCCGCCCGTAGGAGAAAAACGCAAATTGCAACGCCGGCGTGAACGTGTGAATGTTGTAAATATTGAAATATTTAATATGTAACAATTTTTGCGGTTCTTTTTTTGATTTTCGTAGGGAGACCATAACTTTTAGTACAGAGTGTCCTGTCAGTGAATGTCATTGACAGCGTAACCGTTCCACCCGCACTAGAATTATATATATTACAGTAAATGTGATTAATCCAGTGATTATTTATAATCACCACTAAATTTGGTAAATGTGATGAATTATTTACAATTTATCAAATTAACCAGTGAGCCTTTATTACATCTAGCTTATTCCCTTCAGCTCGCTGGCCAAGTACGACCTTGGCGGACTCCGGGTCACCTGAGCCAAGGGATGGTAAATCCATAGTGGTTCCGCAGAAAAGAAGTTACTATTGGTTCACCAAATGAAGTCACTTGATAAGATGTTTGCTCTAATCCACCCAACGAATAGAAATATTTCGATCCTAACGCGTGACTGCATGCAAAAGCGTTTAACGACGAAAAAAGTGTTTAGTTTTCGATTGTCATTCATCTAGGTCAGATTTCAAGGGCTGATATGATGGAAATAGCTGATGCGAGGACAATTTCTTTTTAATTCGTACCTCAAGCCAAGTCACTTCAATGTTTTGGCGACTTATACCTCAGGGGCCTGTCCAGTTTGCTGGACAGGTACGGGTTTGGCGAACCCGGGGTTACCCGAGCCCCATAGGTACAGGGGTGCAAAAGGGAGTTGCTCAAGGTTCAGCTTGCTGAATTGAGTCTTGATTCTTTGGTTTAGGTTTCGTTTAAGTTAGATTTCATTTAAATCCGGGAGCTTAAGATCTGGCGACCCCCACACTCCCCCGTGGTGTGTAAACGTATTTCCCCTCCTGAGAAAAAAGGAGATCTGAGTTTGATCTTAGGTTTTAGTTTAATTATAACTAACTAACTGAAAGTTCCCGTGCTTCGCTACGGTTTAATATCATAAGGATTAAGGACTACTTAAATTAGTAAAAGTTAAGTTTAACATTGATACCCTAGAAGGAACGCTCATGCAAAATTTCAAGTTTCTAGGTCAAGTAGTTTCGGCTCTGCGTTGATGAGTTTGGCCCATACTTTAATCCCCTAAAATTTCGAATTTTTCAAAACCCTTTCTTAGTGTGCACCTAAGACCCAAGGGGAAGGTATGTTCCAAATTTTATTGCAATCCGTTCTGTGGTTTTTGAGATTTCGTGATGAGTGAGTGAGTGAGTCAGTCAGTCAGTGATATTTGAGCTTTATATATATAGATAACCGACAATTATACATAATTACCGGATTAATCACATTTACATGTAACATTTATAGCTTACTTTACAAGAGTAATATATTCGTTTGTGAATTACTTTCTCAGAATGACAAAAGTCACTCATTTTGACTGCCTTGATGGTTCTTGTAATCCTGCAGTTCTGCTTGAGTCTATATGATCTGACATGGAGATTACATTTTAAAATATACTATGTTTCTAAGTATTAATTTTTGATATTCAGTATATTTAACGTTTATTAATGAGCAGAACAGCAGAGTTAACTCTTTGCGGTCCTATTTCCAGCAGTAATTCTTTAAACAAGAGAAGAATACGATGAGAGAAAAATAATCGTGATGTGACATCTTCTAAACTCTAAAAATTCTTTTTACCCAGATTATGATACAAGTCACAATTGTAACTAGTTAGAAAGTAACGTATTTTTAAAATCACTTTCCTCGTTCGTTATTTTTTGACAATTTTCAGTTTGTTGAATTTCTGCTGTAGCAGTTTTTATTTAACCCTCTAAGGTCCTATGTCTAGTAGTCCTCGCCATATCTTCTCACTTGATTTTATTTTCTAACAATGTAATATCGACTTTCCAATTTCATAATGATTTGATAATATCACTTGAATATTCATCAGCACCTATAGTTATTGGTATCATTTAAAAACAAATTGATAATCAATGATAGAAAATGTGAAATTAATTTTGTTTAGCTCACTACAAAATTGATAAAATAATTCGGACCGCAAAGTATCCAGTGCAATATTTTAAATATTGTTTTTTTATTGTTTCTCCGTTAAAGCAATTCGGTACCACACGACGTATAAGAATACACCGGCGATTCTTGCAATTCAATGGTAAAGAGCCAATCAGCCGCAGAAGGGTAACAGATTATTGAGCTAGGATCCGATAACGCATAAATATACATGCACCTATGAGCGCAGGCTCATCAGTATGCAGCTATATCGGCTCAGCATCATTATCCGACTTGCTTATACCACGGCATCCTTATGCAAACTTATCACATCGCAATTTTTCCAATCGGTCCTTGTAAACTTCCCGATTGAACACCGCGGTTTCTTTCAATTTCTATCTCCTCTATTCATGCAAGAAGAACGTACAAGAACGAAATCTTTAAGCGAAACTGGAGCACGTGAAATTTTCTTGCATTTTTTGCATTTAAAAAAACATCGCATACAAATATAACTCTCTTTAAATAATACTTTTATCCGACGATCTGGAATTCTTAAATCTATGACACTTTTGCATTTATAAAATGAATATTTAAGAAAAAAACTTCAAATCACGTAAATTCTAAAATCTCCCCAAAAATCCATCGCTTCATAATTTAACACTAAATCTACAAGCGTGGTGAAAATAACTTCCTTTAATTCTTTAAAGACAATCATGAAATTTCTAACCGTTTGTTTTTCAATTTTCTACCTCTATCTTGAAGACTGTAATTGCCTCAATCGATTCAATTTTTCCCCCTTCCATTTATATCATGCAGATACATTTATTTGATCATTGCAAAAAATTGTCAGTGAAAAAAAAAATGTAACTCAACAAAAATCCCAGACACTCGCCAGCCAGCCATTCAAGAAAGCCCGTCGATTTCTCATGCACCCCATTACGCGCTCAAATAATTCCACCCCCGTCGATTTTCCCCGGGGCGCTTCTTTCATTACTCCATAATTTTTCGCGAATTTATCCACACGAGTCGGCACACTCGGTCTACCTGAAACCTAACAAATTGCACGAATAATTCCACAAGCTCACGCGCACACGCACACACAGCTCGATTAATGCAAACGAGCATCCACCGCTGACGCAGACTTGGAACGAGGCTTATCCGCGATTAACGCTGACGAAGAGGATCGCCAATTCGTTGGAGTGAAAGAGTACACACACTCGAGTCTAATCCCATACGGTAATTACACCCACGCATGGAATTTATTCGCGTTTATCGCGAAACAAATGCGCCATCACCGAGAGAGTGGGGGCTGTTCTAAGCGGCGCTAAAACCCGGTGCATCAAGCCGGCCCCCGGGGCCCGTGCCGGACCCAGAACTCCCCCGCACAAATGAACCGTACCCTGAACTTATTTCCAACCGACTCACACCACTTTGGTCTCTCGCCTTACTCTCTTCTATACCTTTCTTACTTCTTTTCATCCTCTTCCTCTGGGTCCCCCTCCTCCTCTCGTTTTCGCTGGCGGGCCTCGTCGAGGCGCGCGAGGTGATAAATCACCGCGCCATAAACAACCAATATTTCTCGTCGAATGTTTACCGAGTACGCTTTAAATGCCTTGTTAAAACAAACCTACGCCCGTGCGAGGTGGACTGCGCCCTTTTTGCCCTTCTTCGGCCGACTACGTGCACCCCGGCTACGTGGCCGACCGACGGGTATATATCACGGACCCGGCGTAAACTCTCTGACCTCGCGCGAAACCTCTCTCGGGCGCCGATGGAAAAAGTACCGAGGGTCCTCCTCGATCTCATCCTCATTCTCGTCCTCATCCTCATTCTCCTTCTTCCTTGGATTCTAGTTATTCTTTTGCTCGTTTCACTCCTACGTGAGATACTTCGCTGGGGGAGGATGGAGGATGTGATTGGTGGGCAATCTTTTTCGATATCATTGATGGGGTTGAAGTTGTTTTTTTTTCATGAGTTTTAACCCCTTGTTGTACATTAATGACACTCACGAGATAAATGGAATAGTCAATTTTGGAGTGCTCCAAATATTATTAAGTAAAAATGTCAGTATAAAATAAAATTAATTCTCGGTTATTCAATATTGCGTTAAGTATTATACTATATTTGAAATTGGGGATGAATTGTTGTTTGAGTAATTAATTCAAACTTTTTGCATATTTAATCATGAAAGATAGAGTATGGCAAGGGGTTAAACTTGATCTACTGACGATTAATTCAATATGTTTAAAATTGTGAAATAAATGTCCAGATGAAGGAACTTAAGGGGGGTGAAAAACTTGATCGAATTTCTCGTTTATAGTGCTCAATATAGACGTAGAAAATGTGAATGTTTGTTAATAATTAATCGGTACTATAATTAACATATTATATTTAACATATCTTCATTGCAAATTATACGTATTACGTATCATGAAGTCAATGATGATCAAATCATATTCACGTACACCACTTTTGATTTTATTAACTTTGAACCTTTAATTCATTTTAAAAAAAATCGTCCTCACGCCGAAATTTTAACAACTTTAAACCACTCATTCATATTTGTTAATGAAAGCAATCATCCACAGACAGTTGAGAGAGAAAATCTAGTGTTAAGTACGGAGTTACAGTACTGGGGGTGGTTGGGACTTGGTTGCAAATTTTGGGGCGCTAAACAGCTAAAGGCTAAAAGCTAGGCAAAATCTAAAGCTTGAAGAAGTGAAAAGTATAAAATTATGATTTATTGTGTGTGACAGAGTAATATGTATTTGTAACAAGTAGGATAAGGGTGATTTGTAATTTCTATGGAGTTCTATCTTTTGCTATTTTGTGCATAGTGCAATTTTATTGCAATATGAGGAGTAATTCTTAATTATTAATTTCGAAGTCTATTTCATTATCCTGCTTCGAGAAACGTGAGCTTATATTCGGTGTTTTATGAATAGACGAAACGAAACTGGACCGGAGAGGGTGGTGCTCAGACACTAATTGTAAAGTTAGCGTCGAAGACCCCATAGAAGTTCCCAAAAAATCGTCATAAATAACGAAACAATTTTTTCCCATTTCAACCGCCACGGTAGAGAAACAAAAGGACTTTGTTCCAAGCGGAGAATCCCAGGCGAATAATTTGAATATTAACTAGCAATCGAGTCGAGCCATTCCAATTTACGACCTCCCCTAAGGTCAAAGCTTCCACGGTAAAAGCGTTCGGCGTCCTTCGAGGAAAGTCTGAAAGTCATCGGGAAAAGGATCGTCTTATGGGCGTGCCTCGTAGCTCATCGGTAGATTGAGTTATAGCGCGTTAAAAACTGGAGAAACTGGCTTCGTAGTTTGGCCTCTCTTCCTAAACGGCAATTTGAAAGAAATCGGTAACTATTTGAATCCCGGGCGTCGCATTCGCGCTTCTTCTCTTCGCAGTCTAAAAGTGCAAAGTCAGTCGATCTTCAGAGTCGATAATACTTTCATATGGACAATAAATAGTTTGATAATCATGAGCCACAACCACGGTGCATGAAAATATAATATTATTTATTAATCGTTTGTACTAGGATTTTTTTCAGACTGAATTCCGACTCAGAATTGAAACTAATTTGTAGCACGTTAAAGACTGGATAATTGATTCCCTTTTTCTACAATAACGAGACTCCGGACAGGGTGAACGGAATAGGAAATTTTCAAGTTTTCCAAAGACTATTAACACTAAATCTATCGCAGCCGTCAAGTTGATAGATATTTTTCATAAAGATTTCTAAAATTTACAGAAGAGCAATAGAGTAGACATTTCATGTGCATTTCATAACATTATAGTTAGTTAACGAATCATCGTCTTTGCCACTTAATCGCTGTTTTTTTCAAAATTAATAGTTTCTCATTTTTTTTTAAATTTCTCTTATTTGTAGAGAAGCAGTACAGTAGATATTTCAGGCGTATCTCATAATAGACTATTTATTTAAATGCATATTTTTTCAAACTGTTTATTAAATATATTTAAATATACCAGATGTAGCAAAATTGCAAATATAAGTCAATCACAAGATGATCAAATTATTTATATACTAGGAATATTGCCTTACGTTATACAACAAATAAGTTGGAATTTTGTATTTAAACAATTCCTTGTTGTTGTGCATTCAGTCAGAAAAGTTATTATAGTGCAAAGTTTTAACAAAAAAAAAACATAAATACATAGAAAGCTATGAAGACAGGATATAACACCCCATAAGTGTGGAGATCTTTAAGTTATAGTTTTTATTAAATAAACAAAATTTAGAATAATCATAATAACTTAATTAAATGATTAATTTAATGGAATTCTAATAGAATAGAATCAATTATTGAAAGAGTGCAAACTGATTAGCTAAAAAAAATCGCAACAGTTTATTAAAAATAATTATCTCACTTTCAACACCGATTTTTCTTCCAAATAAGAGCACTATCCTGCAAAAATAATTCCTAGAAAATATAACAATTGCAATTAAACCAGAAAATTGTGCAACCAAAAAAAAGGAATGGAACTTTTTCCATTTCTTCTATATAAACACGCTGTCCCTTGAAATATAACCATCTCAGTTCAATTAAAAAATTGTGTAACCAAATAAGGAAAAAGGAAAAGTACATTTTCGATTCTTTTTCTACATAATCACGCTGCAGCCCGAATTAAGAGCGAAAGTGATGAAATTAGTGATGAATAGCGTCCTTCCGATGACCTGGCAATCAGCGCGTGTAACCATTTCGTTAAATCGACTGTCGAGGAAAGGTCAAGCCGCTCGGCTCGGGAAATCAAACGAAATAAGCTGTCCCGGGTTACATGCTCTCGGAATAAATATCTTCGTTCAGGGATCTACGATATGCTTGACAGCTACCACGTTCGCTGAATTGATAGCGCGATCGGGAGAAGCCGTTTTTTCACGTTCTCTCGGCCAGTTGGGCCACGAACGCCGTGGCTATGGTGTTCTGATACACTTTTCAGCCACCGTTTCAGGTGCGTTTTGCTGCGCTACGAGGAGAGGTGACGGATACACGGTTTTTCGATTGTATCGGTGTCGATATGAAACACAAACTTGACAGAGGTCTTTGGAAAATTTAGCAGACTTTTGTAGGAAAAGATTAGCGATATAATTATCACCGAGTCATCTGGTTTGTTGAAATTCCGTGTAAAGTTGGATAAATGATACGGAAACAAATTGGGAAACTAATTAAACGTTAGATTTATGCAGGCTGTGAAATTGGCGGATTAGTATTTTTTTATAAATATTTTTCCAAGTGGAAAAACAGTGCAGTCGATATTTCATGTGAATTTTATAAAATACAAATTAATTAATATATTGAACCCCACTGATATTTTGCTCGTTCTATCATTTGCACTGAAGTGACACTTGGTTTATTAAAATCCTATCTTTTTTAAAGCATAAAATCTGAAGGCACAAATAGATATATATACAGTAGAATACTATCTTTTAAATATCAGTATTTAAATACTGAATGTGTCAGAAAATTCATAAATATTATAATTGAACAGTCATGTGAATTCAATTATCAAAAGTTCCGTAGTGATTGAACTCTGATCAATTTTCGTTTAATCATGATTGAATTCAACAGTGCCGGTCTCCAATAACCCCCATGACACTCAACTTTTGAACTATTATTTTCTTTACCGCTTTACCACCCCTTTCAAAGTATGTATTCTATGTATTTAAAATTATAATTTCAATATATTAAACAAATACTTTAGAAAAAAGGAATCAAAAGATGCCAAATATGATCGATTCAGTAATCAATGTTTTGTAATTTCAACACAGAAAATCTGCTCTATGACCCTCCTATAAACTTGGAGAATTTCTTCAAAAATTCAGAACCAGTCATTTTGACTTGGTTAGTAGTTCTAATATTAAATGTAATAGATTCAACACTCATAAATCTAAGGACTAAATGAGTTACACCATGACGAATTAAAATATTTATTTAAAACCATCACCACCGTACAAATCAATAACTTCACCCCTCACTTCGTAATAAATAGGAATTACTTTTCACTTCTCGAGAATCAAAGTTACAGTTCTCAGAATACATCTCGACATCCCAGTGAAAAACACCCATAAGAATCACAATATACAGAAGAATTTTCCCTTCGTATCTCATGGCTGTTAAGAGCTCCTTGGACCAACGTCCTACGATATCCGACAAGGAATTCCGCGGATATCTGATTTTCGAGGGGCGCAGAAAATAACCCAAAGATATCCTACGTCATGTAGCGATAGTTTAATGACGCCCCGGTGATTTATTTCGCGTTTCTTGCAGCAATAAACGTTCGATTAAAAAATGGGAAAGATTTATCAACGTCTGGTTACGAGGTACAGTCGCCTAGAGGTACACTCGTGCCCGGCGAGCTTCGAGACCGATACAACTTTGCTTGAAAAACACACTGTAGACACAGCAGACATGGCCACTGCTGGGTTATCAACCGATCAGAAGTAAATCTCTCGACCACTGTCAGGGAGCGTTCGACAGCCACGATAGCGAATTAACTTCGAAATAAATGGTGCCTCCTAGGACGAGATTCCATTCACGAAATTTCTCGCCTGCATCTTGGATTCGATAACAAAAAAAGTTCCTTCTACTTCTTCGACAAAATTTCACCACCTTACACGCTCTTGATTGTCCCACCTTTTTAACCCATTGCAGTGCGATTTGTTTCGTGGCTGCCTCCACTGTGATCCAAAATTTAACATTAGATTTACGGAGTCAATTTGGCTCATTAAAAATTTGATTACTATACATATAATATAATGGTTGGTTAATTTGTTAGTAATCAGTCTTTCGTTTAAATTGATTTGGAAGTATTTTGTTAGCAAAAAACTTAATTTTTATTGTATGAGTCAAATTGGCTCAGTTCAGAAATTGGTCAAATAAAAATCGATTAGTGATTCTTGATATGAAGTGTAATTTAAGGTAATATTAATGTTAGAGAAATAATATTATCGCGTTAATTCTCATTAATATTTCCAACCTAATAGATTTTCGAAAACTTGCAAATTGCCTGTTCCATTTATCTGATCACGAGTGTCATTTGTTATTGTAGAGCAAAGGGTCAAATAAGTTCTTTCCAGTGCTCTTTGCTGATCGAAGAAATTTTGTATTATCTTTTCAAAAACTTTGTAGAACATTTTATAATTTTTTTTTAAAGTATTCAATCTCAAGGTGTAATTCTCCGATTGTATTGTAGGTCTTTCACAAAAGTTCAGGTACAGAGTAACTTTTATAGAGTAGGAGAAAAAAGTTTGGGGAGAATTCGAAACTCAAACGGGGGTTGGACGGGGTAAGTAGGGTCGGTAACGACGCTCGCTCGTTGGCAATTTAATCTCGGAGTACTCCTGTATCTATTATCCGCGAAAAGTCGACGGTAGCCGCGGCCAGGAGAAAAAAAAACTTCAATTTGCATCGGCCGCCATTCTTCAGCTCCTTTGAATTCCGTCGCTATAGCGACCTTTGTCCGGATCGTGCCACAATGGCCACTATCTTCTCCCTCGGCTCTCCGTTCTTCCTGGAGAAACCGTCGCAAACAAAGAATCCTCCCTGCGCCCCCGGAGAGAAAAGGGCCAAAAAGGCGAAAAAGGTCGATACACGAATAAGCGATGCGCCGGTTGGATAATCCGAGAAAAAAGACCGCGAAACGTGAACTCGCGCTCTGCCGTGCCAACCCACCCTTCCTTCCACCTCTTCTTCCTCCTCGGCGACCGTTTGCATGTACAGGGTGGATCTCCCGAAATAAAGCGATTTTTTGGAAACGATACGTTTCCTTTCTTCTATTTTTCGATTTTTAACAATCGACTATGGTCGTTTTAAGCAGACGGAGATTTTGGATTCACAAAGAGTAAGTGTGTCAAGCGGGAAAATTTGTTGATAAGGGTGATGGGGTGAGATGGATGGAAAGTGATTAGGAGTTGAATTTGGGGATATTAATTACGTGTCTTTAATTGTCGACATAATTCGGGAGGAAATGATTTTTCTAGGGACCAAGAATCGAGATGATTGGGTGAAATTCAACCCCTAGGTGTGGTATGGAATATTCCAAATGGATTGATACTTTGATTAAGTGTTACCAGTGATATTGATCAAATTTGTGGAAACTTGGATTTGAGATGTAATTTTAAACTGATTTTAAATGTTGCAATGATTAGATCTTCGTTTATTAATTAATTTGAAAATTTTTCTCGACTATTGCTTTCTTTGGACTTCGAATTTTGGCTTAGAATCATTTAAATGAAATGTTAGTTTCTTTTTAAATATCGTCAGAATTAAATTCTCACCGATTATTATACTCTGTCAAGGCTTCCATTAGCTTTCCATTTTTTAAAAATTTTACAAGAGATATGTTAACAATCATTAGTCAAAATGATTGGATTCTAGTATTTCATAAGAATATATATATTCAATTGTCAGCTTATTAAATGCAAATTACTCTTCCTCTCTGGATTCCTTGTTTTTCAATCTCGAACCTCGTGTTGATTTTGGATTTTTCTATAGCTCTTATACAATTAGAAAAAGAGTTTAAATTGCATGAATAAATTAAATGACAGGCAACTTCTTCTTAGTGCGATACAATCGAAGTAACGTGCTTAATTTGACGTTTAATTTATTTTACAATGAACAAAACAGCTCCGGAGATATTATACAGATGTGTCGATTCATACTGTCATAACTGTGCAAGCATTCTCTATGAGTGGCAAGTACTCGTGTATCCTTGCACTTATCCGCTGCATCTACATTGTTAGTTGTCATACAAAACAGCGCACGCCGGTGCTGAAACATCGACAGCTTCTGAACGAGCTGTTTTATTGGCGAACGACGACTTTTGTGTCAAAATTGAAGTGATTTTTTCCGTCAATGTTATCACTTTTTGTTCGATGTTAAACAATGAACCGCTGGAATTAATTGGCGGAATAAAATGTCTCCTCTCTGTCTATCTATTTCTAATGGAATTGATTTAATACCAAAACTACCGACGTTATATTTGCCAAAATTTCGAGTATTTTGAAAAAAGAGAAATCGGGGGCGAAAAAGCTAATTAACTTTGGGAGGTTGAAGTGGAATATTTGCTTTATGGCTGTTTTAGCAATTTAGGCAATTTTGCAAAAAAATTGTTGTACTTTAAGGATTTTAATATTTTATAGCACCCTTCGATTTTAATTGTTTAAATTCACTTTGGAGGGCGAAATTTAAATTAGGGGAGGACTTGTTTTTAAATATATTTACATTTTTTAAATTGTAACGGAATGGCATGTAGCAATGATTAGTTCCTTTGAAAATGGTAATAATGGTTCCAATGTTTTTTTATAAACAGTGTTTTCACTAAAGGAACTTTCACATATCTCCTCGTAAGAAGAAAGGAACTCGTGCCACTTTCAAATATTAGGGGAACCAGAAGGTAATGTCGCTTTTTACATTAACTTCAAACAAATAAATTTTTCATCTTCATGAATGATGTAATCACCTTCGTTATCAATAATCTTTTGCCATCTAATGTGCAAATTTTCAATGTCAGTCAATTGATTTAAAAAAAAAATTTTTGGAAAAACGACATTAGTTTCCGGTTCCCCTAATACAACTACTCAACTATTAACCCCTTGCGGTCCGAATTACCTTTTCAAATTTTCCTCAGTTAAATGAAACAAGTTTTACAAAATTCCCTACCTATACTTACAGGTGAAAAACGTTCAATCATAAACATAAATTTCTTCATAAACATACCAAATTTTAAATAGTCTGCAAGGGTAAAATATATCCAGCTTTTCTCGACATAGGACTCCAAGTAGTTAATACCACTCCACCACAAAGTAGTATAACTTCCACTACTTCAAACATTAAGAAACTAATCCAAACAATGTCCACCTACCCTCAACCCCTAAAACCAACACCCAAAAGACATACATCGATCTCAAAATCAATCTCATCCCCTACGAATCCTTTCCTCCGTTCTATCGAGTGACTCGTTACCCATGGTGAATCTTCACCCTCTCGCTCATCCAGGCAGGCAAAATTTACGTCCGATAAACCGTTCCCCTCGATACAACGTAACTTTCGCGAAATATTCGGCAGGACCACTGGAGAGGGTGGTCCATGACGTGGGCGAGGGGGTTGCACGGGGGAGAGGACAAAAGGAAACAAAGCAAACGGCGTGACTGCGGTGGCCAATGGGAGTACCGTGCGAGGGGACATCGGGACCGAATCAGTTTATGCGCGACAGGTTCTGGAAAGAGAGTGAAAGAGACAGCAATAGGAGGACCATGAAAGACGAAGAGAGACAGAGAATTGGAGGGAGAGAAAGAGAGAGCCAGGGGCCAACCAGACCGTATAGTTTGCCAACTCTCCAACCTTCTGGTTCGCCGCCATGGAGAGACATTATTTACAACGGAGTCTCTGGTAGACAATGCCGGGGGTACCCGCGGCCATCTTTCGTTCCTTTTCTGTTCTCCATATGCAACAGCATCTGCCCTGGCCATCCCATCGGCTCTCTCCTGCCCGACGAGAGAAAAGGGGAGCGCAATGGTCTCTCGTTTTCTCTTGCCTTCGGCTCTCTCCGATGCACCAAGACAGAGGAAACCGAGCTTGCTATCATTATCATAAACTCCTGGAGAAACCTCCAAGAGGACCTGGAACATCCTGAGATACTGGTGTCAGTTTTCCGTTGTTATCCCAGGAGCACCGGTGGTGAAACGATCGTGGACGTCGATTGGGAGAAAAATAGGCATTTATGCACACGAATGTACGGTCATCGAGGTCGTTGAAATCTTTGAAATTTTAGTTGATTTTGTTAGGTTTTTGAGGATCTAAGAGTTTCTATGGGGTGTGGGCGATATAGTAGAATAAGAGAGATAATTTTAGATAATTTTTCCAAGGGTGATTTGTATCTGAATTTAATTTTTCGAACAATTTTTTTACGCTATGGAAGTAAGGTCATTGAGGTCGTTGAAATCTTTGAAAATTTAGTGGATTTTGTTAGATCTTCGAGGATCTAACAGTTTCTATGGGGTGTGGGCGATATAGTAGAGTAAGAGAGATTGTTTTGGATCATTTTTCCGAGGGTGATTTGTATATGAATTAAATTTTTCGATCACATTTTTTACGCTATGGAAGTAAGGTCGTCGAGGTCGTTGGAATCTTTGAAATTTTAGTAGATTTTGTTAGATCTTCGAGGATCTAACAGTTTCTATGGGGTGTGGGCGATATAGTAGAGTAAGAGAGATCGTTTTGGATTATTTTTCCGAGGGTGATTTGTATCTGGATTTAATTTCTCGATCACTTTTTTTACACTATGGAAGTAAAGTCATCGAGGTCGTTGAAATCTTTGAAATTTTAGTAGATTTTGTTAGGTTTTTGAGGATCTAAGAATTTCTATGAGATGTAGAAGATAAAAAAGAATAAGACGAATCATTTTGGATCATTGTTTCAAGGGTGAATTGTATTTAAAATAAATTTTTCTCAAGTACTTTCGACCAGTTTTTTTACACTATGGAAGTAAGGTCATCGAGGTCGTTGAAATCTTTGAAATTTTTACAGAATTCGTTAGATTTTCGTGGATCTAGGAGTTTCTATGTGGTGTGGAAGAGATAGTAGAGTAAGACAAATAGTTTTGGATCATTTTTCCGAAGGTGACTTATATTTGGATTTAATCTTTCTCAAGTACGTTCGACCACTTTTTTTACTATGAAAGTAAGCTCTTCCCCTTCGATATCCACATTTCTTTTTTCTCTCCAAGTAAATAGAAAATATCATCTAAAAATTACTTCACAAATTTCCAAATCGCCTAGAACTGATGATACTTTCCTGTTACCCAATTAGAAACACAAAAAAGCACAGTGTCTCCATAAAAAAAGGAACAGGAAGCATGTACACGCACTGACGTACTTTCCGCGAGCAACGGTACCAATTGGAGAACGCGGCCAGGAAAGGGGTTAAAGAAGAGTATCGGTCTCCACACAGCGGGACAGGCCCCGGCATAAATTTGATCACGAGACTTTTTTTCCATCACGCGTGCGTCTCGTAACGGATCCTCGTTCCAGCAGGTGCTCTTAAACCCGCCATTCTTTTTGTCCCAGTGAAAGCTCAGCAAAGTCGTCCGCAATTCATCCTTAATTGCTAGTACCCTTTTAATTATCCTCTCTCTCCCCTTTTAAATTCCATTTTTCATCGAACTCACGCACGTATTGTCGCACCCCTTCGCCATTTTGAAGCGACGTTAAAGAGGGAGGTTCCCGGGGCGGTAGGTCTGTCCGTCGATTTACCAGAGGCAAGAACAAGGCAGATAGGTTTTCTTGTTGGCCAATATACAC
This sequence comes from Cerceris rybyensis, assembly GCA_910591515.1. Lineage (NCBI taxonomy): Eukaryota > Metazoa > Arthropoda > Insecta > Hymenoptera > Crabronidae > Cerceris > Cerceris rybyensis. The sequence continues at coordinate 6,821,769 of OU342800.1, read as the reverse complement.
AGGTAACGCGTGCCTCTGTCACCCTCTCGGCAGCCATCTGCCGTGTCTCCTTCTGCTCTTCCGCCGAGTCTCCAGCAATCGAATCGCGTAGAGTCTTATCGCAAGGAAAGACCAAGACGAAAGAGAGACCAAGAAGAGAACGAGGGGAGTTCTCAAGCAAGAAAGAAAGGAAGAAACAGATACAGGAGACGACGACGGTCCCCTCGCTATCGGCGGAAGCGTTGCATCCAATGCAATGGCGGTAGATGCAACGGTAGCAGCTGGCTGGCTGGCTGCCCTTCTTGCAGTCTGAAAACGAGTCGCGGTCTCCTCTCTTTCACGACGTAGGACCATCCTTGTATGAGTGTCCCAGACTATCACGAACAACTTAAACGTACATGGATACCAATACAATCGTACGGCAAGAGACGATTGCCGGACCCTGGTTGCAATAGCAGCCGCCCCAATAAAAACTCTGCTCCTCGAGTCCCTCTCTGGTTGTCTCCTCTCATTCGGTCCTCCGGGAGAGAAGGGAAGAGAGTGAGAGAAACTCTCCGTCGAACCGAGAGAAGACTGGAACGAGAGGAAGAAGCGGGTTCGAGAAGAGAGTTCTCCCTCTTCCTCTCCACCTTTCTGACTCCCTTCCCGAGGAACCGGGCGCGGTCCACGTTCCGACGTTTGACAGAACAAAAGACTATCGAGCGAACCCGTTCACCGAGCTGCCTTCCGACTCTCTCGAAAATAGCCTTCTACGAGACACCCTTCGTCTCGTATCTCCTCCTACTTCGTTGTCTTTTTCATACATCCTTGAGCCCTTTACACCTTCTCTAGGTGGTCACACGGATAGGGTTTTATGTGGGAGATCTAGAGACTAGTGTCTTTAGAGGTTAGATGGAAGGAGAAATGATGGTGAAGAGGAAAGATGGAGAAGGAAGGAATAAGATACAAGGCTTCGAGAAGAGAGAGAGAGATAATCGGAGCACGAACCTGCAAACGGATGCGTGCACATCCGTGGCCCCGGCGAGTACAAATTACTGAAAATTGGTCCACTTTTTAAGCGAACGACCACTTCGACACCGGATACCAAGACTGGCTACCGCTCGAAACGTCTGACGGTTGATCTTTTCTACTGATCTTCTCCCCTGGAGTTGCCTCTTGACGACCTCGGCTCTCTTCTCCTTCTTTTTCAGGGATACTCACGGCCTACCGGCAGAATGCCACGATTTACCGTCTTCGGTTTTAGCGGGATTTTCATTTCTTTTTACGTTTTCACGTTGCTTCTAATTGATCGGAGCTGAGAGATCGACGTGTCGAAGATACATTGTCTTGGGTAATTGGAGAGTTTGTCCGCCTCTTTCTGATAATTCTACTTATCGAGGATTTTTTTCGCAATTTTTATGCAGATATAAGGTTTCATTTTTATTTCATCATTTGAGAATTGTGGGAAATGTCATCGTATTCGTGGAATTTGTCGGAAAAATTTCAATTTGAAATTTGTAGTTTTGATGGAAGAATGTAGTGATAAGATATTTAACACGTTGACTGCCATGGGGGTCAGTGGTGACCAGCGCTATTGAATTCAATGAAATTGTATATGATTTTTCAATTGTAATTACGAATTTCGGAACACATTTGGTGTTTAACCCTTTTAGCGTCAGGCAACGATATATCGTTTGGGCATCCAAGGGTTAATATTCCATTTCTAATACGATATCAGTAATTTTATGACAGATAATTTTAAATACATAGTTTATTGCGTATTCTATGTGAAACTATCGCCAAATGATAATTACTTTTATTCACAACAAAACAAAACAATTTTATTGTCCGCGTCTAAAATGATTAAATACTGACGTTCAAAAGATAAGATTCTACTGTTATATATATTTGTGTCTCTAGAGTTTCTACTTTATAAAGATGGGATTTTAATAGGCAAAGTATCACTTCCACAAAAATTATAAAACGAGCAAAATATCATTGACGTCCAACGTGTTAAATTAATTCCAATCAATGCAGAAAAGTATCAAGGACAAGTTAAATCAGTGCAAAATTTTTACACAAACCAATTAGATCGGCAAGCAATCGTTAACGAGGACATTGTAATCTTTGAATTTGTCATTACGTAAATTTTTCTACCAAGCTTGGAATTCAGCCGAATGATATGTCAATGAAACGAAACAATTAATTGTAATCAATACTAAAAGATATCGGGAACGAATTTAAAATTCATGCCATGCAAAATTACCACGACGCGTTCGACCAATCGAATCGGTAAGCGATCGTTAACGAAGCCGAGACTCGACAAGGGGCGAACTCAAAAACCTCTCGAACACCTAGGTGCAGTTAATTTGCAGGAGGTTGCACAATCTCTTACAGGTGTTTACACGCCGGAGCCAACTTCATTTGTCCGTGGAAATCGGTCGACCTTTAACACGAGTCACCTCGACCAGCGTGATATCTGGTTCTTCGAGTAGCCGGTGAGAGAGGATGAAGTAACAGGTTAGCTGTGTCCACCGGTACGCAGAGGACGGAAGGAGGAGAGTGAACGAGAAAGAGTGAATGAGAGAGAGAAAGTTGAAGTTACGCGTTCCATGACCGATCGAATTTTACGTTAATTAGCTAAGCATCGTTAAGTTGCACGCGAGGTCGCCAGAGTGTCGGATGTAATGAAGGACCTGGTGCAATGAGAAACGCAGAACATTTCTAGGATTTTCATGTTCATGGGCATCGTTTTCACGGTATTCTTTTGTACAGGTACCATCCGTCAGGTTGAAAATTGTTCTCCACGTGCTTGTTGTGTCTCTTATTTTCTATTTTAACAGATATTTGTTACACTCAGGTCTCTCATTATTTTTAATGTGAATACCACACTCTAATCCTTTGCTTTACGATTTGTTTTGTGACCGAACACGCTATAACTCAGAATTCCTTGTTGGAATAATAATCTATCACTGATTTCCGATGTATCGGTATAAGTTAACGCAATATTAACACTTAACGAACGAGTCGAATCTGCTCTGCCTTTCTCGGTTTCCGGGCATTGTTTAGGAGAATTAAATAAACATGAATGTATACCCGAGTCGAAAAGTGCAGCCTAAAAAGAAACTTCAAATCCTAGATTCTTTTGATCTCTCATTTGCCGCTTAATTATGTATACCATTTTGAACCTCAAAATCCTCAACTAGTGTTCTCAGTCCGCCTCAAAGTCCTGTAAATATGATTTTTAGGAGTTATATGGACTGATCAGGTAAAATTTTTATTCCAATTTAATCTGACATCCCCTAAAAATATTTCAGAAGTTCCAAGTCTGTCGACTCGTATTCTAAAAATACGGCTTTCAGGAGCAAGTTGGAATTAAATTATCATTTTATTCCATATAAATTCTAAATCTCCTAAACCAAATTAATTTTTAGTATATCGAGAATTTTTTTGGACCTCGATCATTCCACTCCAATTCTAATCCAATTCTAAAGCTCCTCATTATAGAACGCTGAGGATTGTTTTGGGCTGTATGAAGCCTAAATTGCTCCTAAACTAGGTAAAAGTGGCAAAAAGTAACAAGTGTAGGGCGATTGTGGAATTAAAATTTGCATTCTTTTATATGTAACATATTTTTCCATATTCAGCCTAAATATCCTAAGTTATTTGGTAACTTAGGAGGATTTTGGGCTGAAATTTTCGACTCCGGTAGTTTTAAAGCGCTGTAGTTTTATTAAATTTTCATAGTTTCTTATAATATTTTGCAAAGTTATTTATTAACATACCTAGTAATTTTTATGAGTATGATATATTGCAATACATTCACCTTCGTAAAGTGTATTAAAAATTCAAGCAAAAGCGTAAATCTACGTGGCCCGTCCTAGTAAGTCACAAAGAAAAAACGTAGATGTACGTGACCCGTCCATTAAGTGTTAATAGCACAGAATTAATTTCAACGTCGCCTGATCTTTGATATTTCCAGTTTAACAATTTTTGGAAAACTTAAACATTTTTAACTCAATTTACCGCGTCACGTGTGCTACATGTCATTGTAAGGCAAGGGATTAACCCTTTAACAACGCTGGGAATTATCTTAACACTGGAACCAAAATGGCGACCAGTTAGTTAGTGAAAGAAAACTCTAGCTTCCTATTTTTGTAATAGTCTTGGAAATTTTTGAGGTGTTCTGACACTTTTATTGAGCATCATTGTTTAACAAGGTTGCTTGCACATTTCTATTTCAATAGGTTTCAATAATCGCTCGGAATTATCTTAAAACTGGAACCAAAATGGCGACGACTTAGTTAGTGAAAGAAAAGTCTAGCTTCCTATTTTTGTAATAGTCTTGGAAATTTTTGAGGTACTCTGACACTTTTATTGTGCATCATTGTTCAACAAGGTTGCTTGCATATTTCTATTTCAATAGCTTTCAATAATCGCTCGGAATTATCTTAAAACTGGAACCAAAATGGCGACGAGTTATTCAGTGAAAGAAAAGTCCATCTTTGTCTGTCTCTAATAGTCTTGGAAATTTTTGAGCTATTCTAACACTGACTATGTGCATCATTGTTTCACGGAGTTGCTTTCATTCTCTCGTCTCACCTGCACACTCTTTCCCTCGGAATTGAGCCCCTTTTTGTTCTAGTTGTGCCACATATTACTTTGTATTAATCGCCTTATGAAATGGCCCATTAAAAACGATTTTATTACAAAAAAATGTCATTGACTTCGCAAATATAGAAATGCGCGGCCATTCAAGAAGTTTATATAACACATAAAAAACTGATATTAAGTTTGTCTCCAACTCATTAGTTTCCGGAAAAATTGAACATAATTTAGATAACATTCTGAGATCCGTAGAAAATCAGAGAAATATTGTGTCTTATCGCTCGACTGATCGTCATTTACCAGCATAGGGATCAAGATAACGTTGAAAACGTGAAAAAAATGTATTAAGATCGAAAAATAAGAAATCAATACAGACAACTTGCAACCTGTAGTCTCATGTGCATCCTACGCGACATCGAACGTGTTAAGTAGATGCATGAAGATTCAGGTGCAAATTCCGTTTGTCCTGTACGCCGGTCGTAATTAGCGCGTTGATTTAAATAGGAAGGAAAGACAATTCGCGCCTGCTTTCGTACGTGTCTCGCGATAAAATGCGTAACGTGAACGCTTACGAGTCGCCATCGGCAATAAAAGGCGGGGAGGGCCAGGTACGAGATTCTGCGAGCAGCTGCCGGTACTCTGTAAAAGGCACCAGGAACGACGACTGCTTTTGCGAGGAGACAGAAAATACGTGGAATTCATGGATAACACACGCCGATGGGCACCCGAAACTTTTTTATTTTAAACGCATGCGATCGCTCGCTCGCGCGCGCGCGCGCTCGTTGCGCGTTTACGAATGCGCGCCACTGCCGGTGAACAGAATGCACCGCAAATTACCTGCCAATGCTCTTAACGGATTTGAGAGTGATTTAAGACGTCACGTTGAACGGTCGACAATCTTGAAAATTCGATGTCGATGATTTGCAATATTAATGGAACAAGAGAGACTGCCGTGCAGAATGTTAAAAATCGTAACGGGACGAAGGTATGCGGATGAACTCGATGGGTGTTTTTAACACGTTTAACTCAGGTGTGGTAAAGTAATGATAGTAATAAAATAATTTTTTCTTCTCGAGGGACAGCCATATGTTTAGTTGCTCATCTACATAGGCATTGCAATTAGCCCGAATTCTTCGTAGTATTCGAAGATCAGTTTCACAAACCAGTAATTGGAAAATAATATAAGTACAATTTTAAATAATAGTTTAAACCAGATTCTCAAATATTGAATTAATAATATTGAATGTAATATTTATTAAATTAATATTTGGCAAAGTTAAACACTTAAGTTTGAAGGATAGAACCTTAGATGTGTCTTGCGTTACCTCAAAGGTACGGGGGCCCATAGAGGGCTAAAATTGTATGCGGATGAACTCGATGGGTGTTTTTAACACGTTTAACTCAGGTGTGGTAAAGTAATGATAGTAATAAAATAATTTTTTCTTCTTGAGAGACAGCCATTTGTTTAGTTGCTCATCTACATTGCAATTAGCCCGAATTTTTCGTAGTATTCGAAGATCAGTTTCACAAACCAGTAATTGGAAAATAATATGAGTACAATTTTAAATAATAGTTTAAACCAGATTCTCAGACATTGAATTAATAATACTGAATGTAATATTTATTAATTTAATATTTGGCAAAGTTAAACACTTAAGTTTGAAGGATAGAACCTTAGACGTGTCTTGCGTTACCTCAAAGGTACGGGGGCCCATAGAGGGTTAAAATTGTATGCAGAATCAAAGAGATATTTAAGTTTCAATAGCTGTTTATTTGACACTAACAAGACACTTGATGAATTGATCGTACTTCAATGTTATATTTGAAATTATTCGAAATTGGTTATATTATTCAAGTGTCAAAGACACTAGATCTACCAAGGTGGTCGGAATGATTTACTCTGAATTTTTTAAAAATGTTCTTGTAATTTTTAACACTGCTGTTTTTTCTAATTTTCTACGTTTATTTTGAAGACTATGAGCGATTAAATTATTCATTTGATTCGGACAGATTTACTTGACATTTTTTGATATATTAAATTAATTCCAGTAGATCTGGTTTTAAGATAATACGTCTCTGAAAGTATTTAGAAGATTATTGTAAATTGTAGCCGGATTTTTTAAACTGGGAAAAAATTTGTCGAAGTCGACCACTGTGCGCAGTCTTCGTGAATTTTCAATGTGACCTGTTAATGTTCTACGTCGATTTCAAAACTGGTCTTATTAACACTACATTTACGACTGCTAAATTTAGCGTATTTACAAATACTAAATAAGAACTTTGAAAAAAGATGGATCAAGCGGCAAAAAATACGATTAGTTTAATAATTTGTGTATTACAAGATAGACATGAAATGTCTACTGTACTGCTTCTCTATAAATTTCAAAAATATTTTTAGGAAAGTAAGAATCCGTCAATTTGACGGATGCCGTAAATTTAGTGTTAAATAAGATCTATTTTTCAGTGTCTCAACTATTATACACTTTTTGTCGATGCATCTGACAGAACTTTTTAACAATTTAAAAATAGTCTCAAATCCTTTCTCCAATTTGTCGATATGACATTTTGTAATATTTAGATCTTTGGCCAAATACGATTTAATGACAGAATCGGTTCTAAGATATCAATGACAACAGAGAAAATTATAAATTTTCTACAACCTCAGAACTTTTTCCAATCTCTTCCGTTTGGCGCATATTTTCCAAAACGAAGATAAATATAAACTGACAGAAGCGAATTACCCTCAAACAAATTAACTTTTACAAACTACCAGATGAACCATCCAGCAAAATAAAAATTTCCATTCGATACCCTAAAAACAACAAATTATGTCCAAGCAAAACTTCTAACCACCCCATACAAACCGACCATTCCCCCTAAAAAGAAACTCCTCTAACCCACTCGTCTCCAGATAATCTCAAAAATTCCCTCGATATCCCAAATCCCGTAGAATTCTCATTTAGAAAGATATCCAAAGGACAGGTCACACGACTTATTTTTCCGCAACGGCGAACCGATCAAATCGCAGGTCGATCCCCGACCCACCCAATACCGACGAGTCCCAGGAGAGGGGCCCACCTGTAAAAGTCACCCGAACACATCGGACCTCTGGGTCCGTCTACACGCGCAACCAGGTGATATTTCGAAGTCCCCGGGGACGAGCGGCCATTGTATCTCCGCGCGCGCTCATTAAATATTAACGAGAGTCTCAATTTCTTCATTTCGTTGATGAGTCGCCGCGCGCCATCCGAGAACCCGCATATAGATTGAAAATTAACTTATATGAGCGCCGACAAAATATATACGCCTTACGTGGGGACCGGCCGTACAACGCGCGCGGTGCACTTATACGAGCACGGGGCCTACAATTTACACGAGGAGTCCCTATGTTGGTATAACCCCTAAGTAGGATACCTCCGCCTCTTTCCTCACGGTCTTCTTCGTCTTCTTCTTCTTCTTCTTTGACTTCTTCTTCTTCGACTTCTTCTTCTACTTCTTAGTTTCCTGTCCTCCTCACCTTCGTCCTCTTCGGTCGCTCAACCTCGATCCTCCTTTGGCTTCTTCTCCCTCTTACGCACATGAATGTGAAATCCTTAAATACCTAATTTGATGCTAATTAGAAGTCGCACTTGCTCCACAGCGAGATCCTGGACTCGCGTGTGGCGGAAACGTTTGCTCTGGATCTGCCTCGTTACTGCGGCTTTAGATTTCGAGGAAGCGGCTTTCCTGAAGGGATTTCCAACGATATTCAGAACCGCCGGATTATTTGGATTGGTGGAACTTTTTGCCGTGGTTTTTTGAAGAAATTAAAGATCGTGATTTACGCTGAGAATTTGCTGAGAGTTTGAGAATGATTTGAGATATGTGGATGCTTGGTTTGATGAGGTGTTCATTGCTGATGGTGTTCTGGGGGTGAAGGTGTTTTGGGGTGTGCGAGGTGGGTAAAAATGGTTGGGTTGTGTCTATAGGGTTTTGTCGTAGAATTGATGGTAGATTTAGGGTGTAAGATTGATTATTGGAAATTGGTTCGGATTTTATGGAAAATTGTAGATCTTACGCGAAAGGATTATAGGTGTTGGAGATGAATTGCGTAATAATTAGATTGATGAACTTGGTTGGTGTAAAGAAATTTGTGTAATTTAATCAAATTGGGAGTTTTATATTTAAAAGTAGATGCAGTGCGCGCAAGGTGGTTCAATGTAATTAACACCTTGCCCTATGATTTGTTTTGCTGTAGCTAAGAATTTAATTGGTAAACTAAAAATTGATCAGTGATTTTTAATATTTCATGTAATTTAACGTGATATTAACCCTTTGCGGACGGAGACATTTTTTAACATTGACAGATAATCATTTATTTGGCGGTCCAAAACCACCCTTTTATTAGAAATTGAGGCTGGACATCTATATAAATTATAAATCACTTCACATTTAATCTTATTTCACCGATTGTATTTGAATTTTTCAATTTTAACCGTGTATACATACGGCGATACATTGTAACTACATTTTTTTCTCAGACCGCATATATGCGTCGCTAGTCCGCAAAGGGTTAATATGATAGAAGTCGCGTTTCATTAACACTTTCAATTTCAAAGGTTTTGCAACATTTGAAAATTTCCTACCCCATTTACACTCGTCATTGTAGAGCAAAGAGTTATTGCAGATTATCAGTATTTTTTCATGAGAGGCAGATGCATCGTGTTCAAGTTTGTTCAACCTGATTGGTATCGATTGTTAGCATTTGTCGATATTTTTCAGTTGAAGATAAACACGATCAGGACAAGATAACTATATTGGATCGATGTAGCTCACTAGTTTTTGCTGATTTCTCCTACTTGAAATTACTAGCAGGATAATTCAATGTTTTCCAATCGCTTATCATTGCAGGCTTTGCAAAACATTTCATGTAACTCAATTAATTAGCAATCATAATGAGAACCTAATTACGTCTGACCGATTTCCACAATAATGAGGAGCTAGGAGAAAAAAAAAAGAAAATTCCATCTTAAGTAGAGACGTACGTAATTATTTATTATACGATAATAGTTGCACTCAAATGTAGCACATTAATTTGTCTATACAGTTTTACATAATTGATTCACCCTTTGAAACGCCGACGTACATTTAATCATCGCTATGCTACACGTGCCTAAACATGCGACTGTTGTCATTTGTTGATTATACAGACTATCATCCGACTCGGTTGTCAGTAAAACTTCCAACTAAGGAATTTCTCTTTGCCATTGTTATATGCCCGAAAATGTTAGACATTTTTCTCGCAATCGGGGAGAATAGTTTGCGATTTTCTTTTCACGCGAATTAGCAAACGAATGCAATGTTTATCATGGACACATACAACGATTATAAATTTTTATTACGCATAGAAATTTCGTTTTTTGATATTTTTCTTTCTTTTTGTATATTTATTTAGGGAATTTTTCATCGAATTTTTCCTTGATAAGTTGACATTCTTCGTGAGAATACTCGAATTCTTCGCATATGTTCGACTTTTGTTTCTGCAAACTTTTGCTTTTACGGATAGGTACAGTTTGAAGAAACTGCGATTCGTTGCAAATATAATTTACGTGTCGCTTTTTAACACTAAATCTACCAAGCTGGTCAAAAGACGAGTGGCAAATTTTTTCTAAAAATTATCTAAAATAGTAGAACGTCCTTGAAATACATATTCCACTTTTATTTGATAAAACGTAAATTATTAATTAACACTAAATTTACGGCCGCTAAATCTAGAGTATTTAAATATAGTAAATAAGTATTTTGAAAAAAGATACATCAAACGACAAAAATATATGTGAAATATTTACTGTACTGCTTCTCTGTCGATTTGGGAAAAATTTGAAAAAGGAGGAACCCGTCTATTTGACGGCTGCCGTAGATCTAGTGTTAATTGTCTCTTTCAATTTTTCATTTCTCTTTTTCTAAAGTAATAATTAAGTATATTTATTTTTTTTACTCGGTAGTTTTAGTGTTAATTCCGTCTGGAAATTCGAATTCGCTGCTAAATCTCTGTTCGCCTTAATTTACATACCGTGTCGTCAGTAATCGATTGAGTGTATTTCGCAGCGCACGAATCCAAAAATATAAATTTCTCACGTTCTATGATTTCCCAATGATAGGAATCCATTTTTATTGATTCACGAGGAAAAAAAGGAGCAATGGGATTGAAAGAAAATTTTTTATATAACTTTTTCTTTATTATTTTACTTTCAATTCGATCTATGAATTCGACGTAGGTTTAAATTTGTTAGAATTTCGAAAATATATGTTTCTTTGGATTCGCACGACTCGTAGAAAAACTCGTAATCTTAGCTACGTTTTGGCACGAGGAGAGGAACGCTGTTTTGAGACATTTTCATTAGACGCACGATGCTCAATATTAAAAACATTTTATCGCGGTTTAATAAATAAATTTTTGGTTTAGGATTTTACATTGTACGTGTGTTGAACCTTTGCACTATAATTTATTCCGAATTTTTTAGCCGTTTTCAATCAAGAAAATAAATTTTACTGATAAAATTATTATTCCTGTCAGAACATTTATTTGAAACGATTTTTATGGTGTGGAAGAACGTGCAGATTATATTTTTACTTTTAATTAAAAACGGCCAGAGTTGCAATATTTAATTCTGAGAATTCACCGATTTATTTTATTTATTTGGTAAATTGTAATTTCGTTAAACAATATTGATCCTCTTGTGTGATATATATTCTGAACATCACGTGGAAATATTTGATTACCAGATTGAAATTTTCATTTTTATTTTTATTAAAGTAAAAATTGGAGTTTAATTGAAAAGTTGATTTAACTCTCTCTCACGTTATTTTAACAAGTCGACTATAATAATGGTGAAACTTCGTTGCTGATATATATTTATTTTTAATAAATTAAATATTTAATTACCGCCATTAAATTTCCAATTTATTACAGTAAATTCGGCAGAATAACAGCAGGAGGCATGAAATCAACTTTTCAGTTTATTAAAAATGAAAATAAATATTTTAACCTGGCAATCAAATATTTTTTTCCATTTTCAACGAGACATATAATATATAAATAACGATTTTCATTTTCCCTGATGTTATTCCATTTATTTTAGTACGTATAACAAAGTATAAATTTAGTGTCGACAACACACTTTGGTTTTTATTAAATTAAAAATGTGACCTGCAGTACTAAATATCTAATCTATCATAGTAGTCTTTACAAAATACCATCAGGGATGATAAAATCAACTTTTCACCTTATTAAAACAAAAACAAATTTCCTAAGCTGGCAATCAAGTATTTATTTTTATTTTTAACGAGAAATTTCAATAGAAACAATAATTTCACTTTCCCTAACGTTATTCCATCGCTTCTTTTACGTATAACAAAATAGAAATTTAGTGTCGACGACACACTTTGGTTTTTATTAAATTAAAAATGTGATCAGCAGTACTAAATATCTAATTTATTATTATGGGAGTGTGAAATCAACATTAATTATGGTTTTTCTAAATTCTACACACTTTTCTAATTATGTCTCCTTATTGTGTTACAAGCAAGAGAATAGTTGCGCAAATACAAAGCCAATTTGCGTTCACACGTCTCCCATTAATATTTCTTCTGTCGCGATCACTTAAGTCTGATCAAAGTCTGCAATTCCGAGTGCACCTTCTTAGATGCGATCTCATTATATAAATTTTTTCATTCGTCGTATCTTCCCGATCTTCGTGACCTTCCACGTTAAATTCACCCCTACCGGAAATGGCATGCTAATTGGTTTATTAATCGACGCACAATAGGAAAACGACTGCTGATAAAATGTTAAATGTAATTGTTCAAGACTCCTGCCAATTAATATCGTGGCGTGTGCAAACAGAGATAATTTATATCCAGGTAAATAGGATACAAATTATTGGACAATCTGTGATAATCACTGATAATTTTTAATTAAACCTCATCGTTGTGAGAGGCGATGATTTTTCGATAATATCTAAAACCGTGATTTTTTTTAGACGTCGTTGGCGTTAAAATTTATGTGGAGTCTGTTGCAATAATTATCAAATTGAATGTATTTAATTGGCACTTGGGAGTGTCGAAAAATTTAGGAGTGACTAAAACAGGAACTGAGCAGTATTTTTTAGGGAAGAAATTTTTGAGATATTACTTTGGCGATTCTTTTAAAATTTATCTGCCTGTAAGAATTTCAAAAAAAGTGGCGAAAGATCATTTGCGAATGATCGTAAAGGAACAAACAGGAGCAGGAAAATATTATGTTTAGTACAAAAGGGAGTTTAAGAACCATTACACTTAAACAGTAATTAGTAAGACACTTCTTTATAAATTAAATGAAAATTGGTCATTAAATCGAAATATGAGGATCGAGAGAGAGATCAAGAAAGAAGGTTACAAGCAGTTATTAAGAAATTTTCGCGAATCTAGAAAAGACAAAAATTGAAAGACGTTAAACCTGATATTAAACAAATATAAACTCTTTTTTAAATTGTGAAGCAATTTATGAGACGTTCTTAATTAATCATTGCACCAAAAGTCGCAAAACGACATCTTGTCATTATGCAGTAAATTAAATACAAAAATTAAAAATAGAATATTCCAAAAATTGTAAGAATTACAACTAACAAAAGTATATCACTTTGAGCTAAAATTTTTAACGTCTATCCTTCCAAATATTTAACAAAATAGCAATATGCCAATGAGTAACTATTCTTTTAACTTTTATAAATAGTACTCACCCTAACATGACGAATACGTTTTATTCAATCAAAGCGCAATTATCAATCACATACAATTAAGTACACAAACTTCCAAAACTATTTTCCACCACGAGTTAATTATAATTCCACATAAAAATTTCCAAAATTTCGAATCCACAATTCGTCATAAGAGTGCAAAGGTTGAACGCACGGACGTCACTAAAGTCAACAGGAAATTACAATTTTTCGTAATCTCCGCGATCTCAATTATAGCACACCGAGGAAACGTGAAATTAGAATCAAACGTGACACGATAAAGAACGAGAGGTAGGAGGAGAACGATAAAACTCAATCGCGCGAAAAGGCCCATTTAAAGTCTGCTCGGTGACAAATGAAATAATCTCACGATATAATTACACCCGTCCCGCCGTTGGATCTCGTTAACCCCTTGCGTGTTATCGCATGTCCACCATTTAAAAATTAAACCTCAAATTAAGTTAACACTTTGATTAAGCGATCATTTATTTCACTGTCATCCATTATACCACCAGTTGTTAAACATGGCGATTTATAATTTTTACTGAAACTTTCTCCATGTGTCGGAGAAATTTGATATCTCTTATTTACATTTTTAAATGAGATTATTGTGGATTAAGTTCCACTGTTGTGGTTAATTAAGGACCATTTTGGGCCCCTTGTATGTAACTGCCATTTTAGCAGTTTGCAAAAGATATGTTTCAATTTTCTTTTATTTTTTGCAGTTAGATACCAAAGCATTAATCTCTCTGCTACTGAAAATATTTCTCTGATTAAAGAGTCTATACGTAACTCACCTTTCGTCACTTTAAATTATTCAAAATAGGCATTAAATTAATTTACATTGAAGAAGTATCCAATTAAAAATTTCTATTCCACAAAATCAATATTTGCCTACCCCAAAATTAGAATTTCTAATTTCTATATCTTCAATAAGAAAAATGAGAAAAATTCTTATTTTTATCATTTTTACCTTTTGTCATTTTAAATGATTAAAAATAGACATTAAATAAATTTCTAGATTGAGAAAGTAACCACTTAGAAGTTCCAACCCCATAAAATCAGCATTTGCCTACTCCAAAATTTTGATTTCTAGATTTTCAATAAGAAAAATAGGAAAAATTCTTATTTCCAGTAAAGAAAAAAGTCGATGATTGAACATTCTATAGTGAATAACTTTAACAATTACTGAAAGCAACATAATTTACCTTTTGTCATTTTAAATGATTAAAAATAGACATTAAAGAAATGTCCAGATTGAGAAAGTATCCACTTAGAAGTTTCCACCCCATAAAATCAGCATTGGCCTACCCCAAAAATTAGAATTTCTATATCTCCAATAAAAAAAATTATAAAAATTCAAATTTTCAGTAAAAAAAAATCATTGATATAAACCCCATGCAAAATTCCAAAATCTATCATTCAGAATGTCAGATTGAAATCGCCCAGAACCGGAAATCACCACCTGAAGAAAGGGCCCAAAATTTCCTTGGGTATGAAATATTATGAAATCTGAATGATTGTATTTCAAAAAAGGGTTTTCAACGCAAAGGGTTAACTTCGCCGAGAATGAAGGAAGCATTGGCAAAGGGCGGACACTTTGCATCGAGCTTTGGTACCGCTTGGTTGTTTTCGCTCTGATAATTATAATCGCTAAATGGTACTCGTTCTTCGCACACATACCTAGATTATGTTCTTATACCGGAAACTATCGTCTAGTACCTTTGGTAATTCGGATGTGCATGGAACTATGATTATTATCACTGATTACTTAAACATAATCCTTCGCTCTCAGTGGTCGGTGGATCGCAGTAGTCGACTCATGCGATGTTAAATGTGCTGCATCCTCGCAGAGATTTCTGGTAGTCCTGTTTCCATCGCGGAACTTAACATCACGACCTTGCGATTAAACGTGGAATTACTCGGACATATCTATCGATATCTTAAAAGAGACTCCATTTCCCCCAAAAATGACCCATTTTCCACATACACTTTCATCAATTATTTTTAACTAATGCCCAAAATGAAACTAAATTAAAAAAAATCCCTTGTGACAGAAATCCTTCAACCACCCTTTTCTATCGTATTCTTAACACTAGATTTACGGAGTCAATTTGGCTCATTCAAAATTTGATTACTACATATACAATATATTGGTTGATTAATTTTTTAATAATAAATCTTTCATTTCAATTGATTTGGAAGTACAAATTGGCTCACTTCAGAAAAATACGTAGGGGAGACCGGGGCAAAATGGTATAGCGGGGCATAATGGGACCGGGGCAAAACGGGTTTGGAGCAAAATGGAATAGTGAAAATCAACACTGCTGGAAAATACGTCATTTGGGCAAAACGGGACTGGGGCAAAATGGGCCGGAGAAAATCAGGCTCCTCAGAAAGAGGCGGTTGGGGCAAAACGGGATCGGGGCAAAATGGAACAGGAAAAATCATTTTGCCCCAAATTCAGCGGGCTGCGACACTTCATTTTTGTGTGTCCCATTTTGCCCCAATTTGACATTCCACTCCTCTCTGCCCATTTTGCCCCTATCCCATTTTGCCCCAAATCAAGCACCCAAGAAACTTCATTTTTTGCTATCCTATTATGCCCCGATCCCATTATGCCCCAGTGCCGTTTTGCCCCGGTACCGTTTTGCCCCGCTATACCATTTTGGCCCGGTCTACCCTATATCAATATCCGTAAATCTAGTGTTAAATACTGCTTGATTTCAAAATAGTACAAAGTCCTTTAGCAAACTTCAAACTTCAAAGTACAACAAACTTGAATGCTTCGAACTCGAATAATAAAACGAAACGATTGATCTTTGATAAAACTGAAATGAAAGTCGCAAGAATCCCACGTCATTGAGAGAGCAACATACGGAGAGAGTAATTTCGAAGGAGCATCGTGAAAATCCTTCATCCAAGATGGCTGGAGAGGCTGCTATAACCGTCTTCCTCCATCTCAAGCCGTCGTCAGTAAAGATCGGAAAAGGAGACCTGAGAGGAAACGCCGGAATGTAAATGATGAAGGGCGTGAAGCTCCTCCATCGATGTTGATGGCATGCTGTTGCTATCGCCAAGGATGCTAGCCGATGGACCAACATTTGGTGAACCTCCAGTGTTTGATGGAACAGGAGTTCCTGGACATCCCACGTTGCTGGTTGCAGAGTTTCCCTCTTGTCTCATCATATTCCTTCGCCATTTTGCACGCGCGTTTTGGAACCAAACCTGGATGAGAAAAAGTTTCGCTTCTACAGGCTGAGCTCGTTGGATGTTGATTCGAGACTTTTGGAAAGAGTTTGGATGGATTTTGGATGTTTTCGATTGCTGATATAGTGTGGAGATTTTGTTTCGATTTCGACTTGCTATGGTTAGTTTCTGAAGTGTTTTGAATTTCTTTTTTGAGTGGTTAGAGTTTTATGTATTAATTATATTTCCTTGTATATGATTTTATGTAGGAGGTGCTAGAAAGAAAATATTTTTGAAAGATGGTGGGATATTTTTTTAAAGAGGATTTCGATGGATTTTGGACGTTGTCGATTGCTAATTTAGTTTGGAGAGTTAGTTTCAGTTTGAGGGATTGCTGTGGTTGGTTTCTGAGGAGATTTTTTTTGAGTGATTAGAGTTATCTGTATTAATTATATTTCTTTGTATATGATTGTATGTAGAAGGTGCTAGAAGGAAAATATTTTTGAAAGATGGTGGGATATTTTTTTAAAGAGGATTTCGATGGATTTTGGACGTTGTCGATTGCTAATTTAGTTTAGAGAGTTAGTTTCAATTTGAGAGATTGCTGTGGTTAGTTTCTGAGGTGATTTTTTTTGAGTGATTAGAGTTATCTGTATTAATTATACTTATTTGTATATGATTTTCTGTTGGAGGTGCTAGGAGGAAAATATTAATTCTTAAAGATGGCGGAATATTTTTTTAAAGGGGATTTCGATGGCTTTTGTACGTTGCCGATTGCTAATATAGTTTGGAGAATTAATTTTTAATTCGAGGGCTTGCTATAGTTGGTTTCTGAAGTGTTTTGGATTTTATTTCAATGATTAGAGTTATCTGTATGAATTATGCTTCTTTGGAAACAGCTGTGATGCAAATATAATTTGGAGACTTAATTTAAATTCGTGGGGTTGTTATGACTCTGAGGTGGCTTCTGGGGCGGTTTCGATTTTTTTAACATCATTTCTCAAAAAAAAAAAACTACTGAATCTTCAGATCCCGAGAAAATATCACTTGTGATAAAATCCGAATATTCCTTTGATAAGGAGCAGAATTTATTAGATTCCGTTTTACAAGTTTCTTAGATTCTGAAGATCATTTTTGTAGCATGCCTATGTACTTCTTTAGAGAGGTCAATTTATTTGGCCAATTGCAATTTCTACACAGTTCTTTCAACTTTACTTCGAGTTTTCGAAAAAATTTACTTCGAGTGTTCCTTTAGAAAGTGAGCTGAATTTTGTTCACAAATTTCGACTGAAATTTCAATTTCAAAATTTACCTCCTTAATATAGAATCATTTAAGACAAATAGGAAGTTCTAAAATAAAAAGAATCAACTTGAAAATTCTTCCCGAACCACGATTCATTCATCGTGTCTGATCATCAATGTCATATTCTACTTCTCCACTTAAATCTTTTCTTCGTCGTCCCCACGAACCACAGTGACAATAGGATGAAATACCACTTCACATTCAAATTCATCCATTCTCTTTAAAAACTCCGATTATTATCGTCCAGATTGAATCACAATGTTACAGGAATCGTGACATTATCCTCGGTAGAATCCCATGGAAATGAAACTTGCAAATTTAATTGAATTTCCTACCTGAAGCACCCTCTTCGAGAGGCCAGTTTTCTGCGCCAGTTGCTTGAGATCCTTCGCGTCAGGATTCTGATTTATAGCAAAATAATTCTTCATCGTTCGCAACTGATGGTGCTTGAAGCTCGTCCTCATCCGCTTCGTTCGTTGGCTCTGGTGAACTGGTCCTGGTGAACCAACGGAAGCATCGTACGCGGCAAGAGACTCCATAGAGGAAGAGAGTTCGGTTGGATGGAGTAATTCTGGAACAAGGAGAACCGAGTATTCTCTTCTTTGTGTTCGACGAATCGGCTGTTCCGACGCGATTCTCTAGTAGCTAATTTATTGCTCCTCCAATTTTCCAATTTAACCCTCCATAGTCCGAATATTTCGTGGTAACCGAAGACCAATTTCTCAATTGCATAAATAGAAATTTATATAAATAGAATTTCAAGCAATAGATTAAACCTAATGTTTAAATATTCAATTGTAAAGAATTTCATAATATTCGCAAGATAAATTATAACATTTGACAAAGTTACTTCAATGTCACAGAGGCCTCTGTGTTCGGCGAATCGGAAGTTCCGACGCGACTCTCTAGCTAATTTATTGCTCCTCCAATTTTCCAATTTAACCCTCCATAGTCCGAATATTTCGTGGTAACCGAAGACCAATTTCTCAATTGCATAAATAGAAATTTATATAAATAGAATTTCAAATAATAGATTAAACCTAATTTTTAAACATTCAATTGTAAAGAATTTCATAATATTCACGAGATTAATTATAATATTTGACAAAGTTACTTCAAAGACACAGTGGCCTTGTCTTCGACGAATCGACAGTTCTGACGTGATTCTCTAGTTAATTTATTGCTCCTCCAACTTTCCAATTTAACCCTCTATAGTCCGAATATTTCGTGGTAACCGAAGACCAATTTCTCAATTGCATAAATAGAATTACAAATAATAGATTAAACCTAATTTTTAAACATTCAATTTTAAAGAATTTCATAATATTCACGAGATAAATTATAATATTTGACAAAGTTACTTCAAAGTCACAGAGGCCTCTGTGTTCGGCGAATCGGAAGTTCCGACGCGACTCTCTAGCTAATTTATTGCTCCTCCAATTTTCCAATTTAATCCTCTATAGTCCGAATTTTTCGCAGTACCCCAAGACCAATTTCTCAATAGCATAAATAGAAATTTATATAAATACAATTTGAGATAATAGATTAAACCTAATTTTTAAACATTCAATTGTAAAGAATTTCATAATATTCACGAGATTAATTATAACATTTGACAAAGTTACTTCAATGTCACAGAGGCCTCTGTGTTCGGCGAATCGGAAGTTCCGACGCGACTCTCTAGCTAATTTATTGCTCCTCCAATTTTCCAATTTAATCCTCTATAGTCCGAATTTTTCGCAGTACCCCAAGACCAATTTCTCAATAGCATAAATAGAAATTTATATAAATACAATTTGAGATAATAGATTAAACCTAATTTTTAAACATTCAATTTTAAAGAATTTCATAATATTCGCGAGATAAATTATAATATTTGACAAAGTAAAAAATTTAACTTTACACTACAGGAGCTTAAATGTGTCTTGTGCTACTTCAAAGTCACAGAGGCTCATAGAGGGTTAGCCAGTTAGCTGTGATTGACGTGTATACACGTCATACGTAAAGGTTAGGGACCATTAGTTATTTTAATCGTAATTTTGACGAAAATTGAAACATAATCGTAAAATTTCAAAATGTTTTCCGGCTATGCTGAAATGAAACGGATGACTAAAAAGAATAAGTAATTTGAGAATCAACTTATTTATAACAAAAGTTAAACAACGATATTATCACGCTGAACCCAAACCCACAAAATATTAGGGCTGCCGAAAAGTAATCAAAATTTGTTTCTACTGGCGAAGAACATTTATTTATTAAAGAAATCTTAAATATTAATAAACAAAATAATGTCCATAATTTTCTAACACTTTTTCCGAGTGTAAAGGTACTTGTTCGATTCCCCTTTTAAAAAAGTCCTTCGATTTTTTGTTGCAAAACCTTTCCAACTACATTTTCGATTCTCCAATTTTGATTACTTTTCGGTACCCCTAATATTTCTAACTATCGTCACTTCCTGTTCTTCACGAAAAAGATTGCCATGATAAAAGGAAGAATTGTGTGTTATTAACACGTTCCGTGCCACGTGGGTCGTATACGACCCCCACTAAATTTTCCGTTCAGGTTTCTTGCATTTCTCATTGCAAAACAAAAAATTTTATTGTGAAAAATATATTGTAAAGTTAAATATAGGTATATTAATATCACGTATACTGCAAAAAAAATTTATTTAATCGTAAAACTGTGGGTCGTATACGCTTCACACGGCCTGAACGTAAAATCTTAAAAAATGATCTGGCATGGAACTTATTAAATCGGCTGCAACGAAACTGACCTCTTCATATCATCAGTAGACAAAATAATAACAAGACCGTTCTCGAAAACTTGCTCTAAATTTGACAATTAACTCAATGTAATATCCTAATCAATCTTATCAATAGAACAAACCACATACTCACTTCATCAAAGATCAAATTTCCCCTGTACACCCTCCATAGCAAGAAACAAAACAGAATCTATACATTCCATCGAATACGAACAACCCAAACCCACAAAATTGATCAAACTATCGTCATTTTGTGTTTCTCACAAAAACGTCGCTGCGATAGAAGGAGGAATCGTGCGTCACTGGGTCGGCCGCGGCGGAACTGATCTATACGTATCGTCAGTAGGCAAAAGAATAAAATGACGATCGTCGAAAACCAGTCGTCCGCGACGGAACTCGAGCGTGTATCAATTGATGGATCGCAAGCATTCAGCAACGATGGAAAAGGAATTCTCTCATTTAGCATCGTGCCTCCACCGTGTATCATTCGATCGATGCCTCCCCCGTTACTTGTTTTTTCTCCCCTTCCCTTCGATCGTTCGTTGGCTCGTCTTTTTTACGTCAAGACCGGGCTCCTTTCGCACGTTCTGCCGGACGATCAGATTAAGAAATCTTTGTAATAGGTACGCGAAAGCCCGCGCTGTATGGACTCCATGCACGCGCGTACTCTTTTAACCCCTTTTAACGGACCCTCTCGCCCGGTCCTTCCAAAGATTTCGTCAGCCGATTAAATTTACGTTTTCGTTCCATCGACGCGATGCGTCTCTCTCTCTTTCATCTTTTTATTTTCTTCTTTTTTTGGCTTCTCAATGTTCCTGATTAACCACATCGATTTATGGGTATTTGAGAAATTTCAACGTGAATTCGCAAGGATTTGCGATAGTCGGTGTTATAATGAGGTTTTAAAGTGGTTGGAGAGGGTAGGTTTTGTAGGAGCCTAGATTCTTTACTTTTAGGGTTCAGAGGTCATGAAAGTATCTCTCGCGAGAGACAAAAGTATGGTATTGATGTCAATAGTGTAGAAATTCTGAAAGATTCTAAGTTACGTTATTATAGTTGAGTTTTTTGGAGCTATTTAAAAATGATGTTAAAGGGTAAATTTCTTTTGTGAGTGAATTCTTAACTTTTAGAATTTAGAGGTCATGAAAGTATCTCTTGTGAGAGACAAAAGTATGGTATTGATGTCGATAGTGTAGAAATTCTAAAAGTTTCTAAGTTACGTTATTATAGTTGAGTCTTTCGGAGCTATTTAAAAATGATGTTAAAGGGTAAATTTCTTTTGTGAGTGAATTCTTAACTTTTAGGGTTTAGAGGTCATGAAAGTATCTCTCGTGAGAGACAAAAGTATGGTATTGATGTCGATAGTGTAGAAATTCTAAAAGGTTCTAAGTTACGTTATTATGGTTGAGTCTTTTGGAGCTATTTAAAAATGATGTTAAAGGGTAAATTTCTTTTGTGCGTGAAAGCTTTGAAAATGTCCTGAACCGTGTTGCGTGAAGTTGATAGTCTTCTGTATTTCTTTCAGGAGGATATTATTGTTATTTTATAGCCTGCTATGGTAAGAATAAGTATCCATAAAGTGTCGGTACGGTTAGTATTAAAAGCATGCACTTCCAATGAGTGGGTCCAAGTTGAAGCAACTTTTCCGAAATTATTATTTAACATTAATCGTAGCTGCACTTTATATGTAGCTATTTTGACCGTAGTTTAGTAGTTGATCGTTACTGAAACAACAATTATATTTAAAAAAAAAACAGTAGATGAGATTGTATGCTCTAATTTATTGAACCAGTCATTTGATCACGAACGATATGGTTAGTGTTAATGTATCATAACCATGATGATTTTATACCTACCTGAATAATTAAATTCTTGGCTTAATCACTATAGCAATTAAAATTGACAAAAAAAGTGCAAGAAGACGTCTGAAAAATTTGTATTAACCAGTTAACTGTGGGGGCTTCTTTTGAAAGTGAGCACCTACGAGGGTCACGAAAATCGACAGATGAGCAAAAATCTACCCCATAAATTTTGTGGGTTCGGGTTCAGCGTAATAAAATCCTTGTTTGACCGATAAAATTGGTTAGGACATTACATTCGAAAGTCTTCAAATTTGGAGCAATTTTACAAGAATCATTAGTTTGTTCTGTTGCCCTTGACAATTCCTCTTTCTATCACACCAACGTTATTACACTCTAGAAACACTAACATCAAATGAAAATTTCCTTCAGTACAATATAGAATCTCTACACAACGAAAAACCACAAAGACCTTCAAAACATAAAAATTGAAACACATAATTCCACCACATTTTCCCATTACCTAAAAAAATTCCACACACCCAGAAATTTCCAACCAATTTACCTCCAGAATCTTCAACATCCCACACAAATTACATCCAACCAACTCCAACCTCAAAAACGCCACAATCTCTAACAAACGTCGCAACCGAATTGTCCATAAATACCACCACCTTAAATTGACACCAACAGCAGTTCCAAACAATAGCAAAACCACCGACCCACCTACATAAATTGTTACTCCGATCTTATGCAAGTATCCCACTGAAAAGAAAGTACCTCGGAAACCGCTCGATCGACGTTTAAATCGTGCATCCTACCCCGGGCATTCATCTCCTGTATTCTCGTGGCGAAAACGGAAATTGCTCGGCTATCGGGCGAATTTCCACACACGTACGAAGCTACCAACATACGCGCTCCCGTAGAGATAAAAGGAGCATTTGGAATGAACGACGACGAAGACGACGAGGACGCAAGTCGACCGTTGTGTGCCCGTTGCAAGTTGCAGTTGTTGCGCGCCGGCGGAGCGAAGGAACGCATCCAATAAATAAGACGACGAGGGTAACCATTGAATTCAATCGAGAGAAAGAACGGGTTCCAACGACGTTCCTGGACAGCCGGGGAGAGCCGGGAGGTAGGAGGAATCCCAGAAGTAAATCCCCGAGCACGTATCCGCCATTACTGTTTATTGTCCCGAACTTCCATTCCCTACGGACGACGGTCTTCTGGTTTCGCGATCCAGAAGAGAAAAGAACCGCTTTCGCGAACGGCCACACCGGGAGAGGAATTCGTTTTGTTGGACGGGGTGAACGACACGGATTTTTGTTTCCAGCTGACAGGCCGGGAAAACGCGGGGGAACCGAACGCATGGAATTATGCCGGCTACTTGCCGCTTTATTCCAGATCTGAATTCCCCAAGGTGGAATTCAATTGGGATTTTGCAAAATTTGAGAGATCTTTAAGAAATCGAGGGACTTTGGAGAGTCTGGGAATTGGGATTTTGAAGTTTTGTTACTGTATTTTGGAAATTGGTGGGTTAGTATGGAGTACAGGGATGGTTTCTTTTTTTTATTATAAAGGTAACGAGTTTTTGGAAGTTAGTGAAATGAAGATTTTCGCGAAATTTAAGAGATCTTTAGTATTGGATCTGTGATAGCAGTTGACGGGCTCTTATCTTTTCTTAAATTTTTCTCAAATTGACAGAGAAGGAGTACAGTAAATATTTCACACGTATCTTATAATATACAAATTAGTTAATTAACTGCATTTTTTGCCGTTCGGTTCATCTTCTTTAAAAGCACTTATTTAGTATCTTTAAATACTTATACCGGAATTAGTGGAAGTAGGTTTAGTGTTAAGAAATGGAGGGACTTTGGCAATGGGAATTTTGAAGTTTTGTAACTGTGTTTGGGAATTAGTGGAATTGGAAAATTTGAGAATTTTTATATGTTTTAGTGGATGAGATGCACGGGTGTGTAGAGGGGATAACTTAGTCGAGGGGTGGTTTCTGTTTCAAACTACAATGGTAGATACTTTATGGAACTTATTGACAGTTAAATTGATTTCCATAAAAGGGATGGTTTCTTCATCGAACTACATGGTTCCAACTAAATGTAATAAATTGTTACAAGTAATATTAACAAACAATCGCGCAAAATTGTACAAAAATTCGCTAATTATAATTGGCAAGAATTTCAATGTTAGTATTTGTGCAACATTTTTCCGCACGTATCAGTTTAGATTACGTGACTTTTATTTTAAAATATGTAAGTAAAATTCTGTTTCTTCCAAAGTGCTGAGACTTATGTCTTGGAATAATTCTATTGTTGATAAATTTTGAAGATGACCAGTGAAGATTCTTTTCCAGAAGTAGTCACCCTTTCTAACCCACTTTTGCTTCTTCTGAGTGTACACGAAAGTATTCTACTCCCGGAATACGCTCACGACCCCCTTTTCAGTTTAATTGTCTTGCGTCATTCCTTCTTTTCTGCTTTAAATTTCAACATCGTCATTTAGTCTATAACGTTAAAACGTTCTGGCTCAAACTGGGACTTCTTTTTATTAATGCTGCTACTCAGTTCCTCCCTGATGACATTGCAATTAAAAGAAACTTTAATCCCTATGACATTTCATCTTTTTCCCAAGCTACACCACTTCTTTTATATGTAGCTAATTTTGTGTTCTCCAAACCTAATTTTTTTTTTTCCGTTCGCTTTAGTATAGATCGCAATTATCTACACTTTTTAGATTGAAATTGAATATTCCACTTTTTTATGTCTACTTTAAAGTCAATCATTTTCAACCCTTTTGAACTCCTCGACGTACTGCAATTCTCGACTTTAATTGAAGTATCTGCAGATACAAAAAATCATTTGAAGTGTGAAGCAACCAACCCTTTCCACTTGGAGCTTCACAATTTCGATTTTCCATTAATTTTACAATCAATCGAAACACCTTTGGAATTAACTACTCTTCCGGATTTTTCCCTGTCCATCATTCAATCATCAATTGTTTTCAACGCTTTCTCAATTCTCAAAACATCGCCCTAATCTACTTCAACGATATTTCCCAGAGTACAAAGAACTGTCTTTCTAATTTCTACAATTTCCTAATTTATTAATTTCTAGGTTAAATTTAGAAGCGTCTTAAATTAATTAATTTCTAAATTAAATTTAGAATTAATTTCTAATAGTCTCGTTCCATGTGTTCCTTAACATTACGTGTACCAAGGGGGTTGAAATTTGCTATACTGAAACTGTACTGTACTAAATTGCACTGACTTTTTTAAAAACCTTGCTCAAACTTTTAGGACTGTACCGTTCTTAATTTTCTATACTTTCCTTGCAAAACTTCAGGGCTTAAATCAATTTACTTTCTTGTAAGTATCATTCTCTTTCTACTTAAATATTTGAGTGACCTTGAGGGAACGCAAGTAACATCTAAACTTCTATTCTTCAAAGTAAAATTTTTAACTTTGCCAAATAATATAATTTCACTCTTGAAAACCATACAATTTTTTACAATTCCATATTTATTCAGATTTAATCCATATTTAAAAAGGTATTTTTATAATTTTCTAATTATGGTATCATGAAACTGATCTTCAAAAACTACACAAAATTGGGTCTATAGATTGTTAAATATACTAAATGAATAGTCAGTAGTTATACTATTAACTCAACCAATTTTTCACAATCATCAAAGTCAAATTTTTAACTTTGCCAAATATTATCATTTCGCTCTTGAAAACCATAAAATTTTTCACAATTCCATATTTAAGATTCAGATTTAATCCAAATTTAAAAAAGTATTTTTATCATTTTCTAATCTTCCTACCATGAAACTGATCTTCAAGCTCCACAAAAAATTGGGTCTATAGATTGTTAAATATACTAAATGAATAGTCAGTAGTTCTAGTATTAACTCAACCAATTTTTCACAATCATCAAAGTCAAATTTTTAACTTTGCCAAATATTATCATTTCGTTCTTGAAAACCATACAATTTTTTAAAATTTCATATTTAAGATTCAGATTTAATCCAAATTTAGAAAAGTATTTTTATAATTTTCTAATCTTGCTACCATGAAACTGATCTTCAAACACCACAAAAAATTGGGTCTATAGATTGTCAAATATACTAATTTAATAGTCAGTAGTTCTAGTATAAACTAAACCAATTTTTCACAATCCTCAAAAAAATTTCATCCCAACTGCAAATTGCCAAGTAGCACAACCCTTCAATTTCCATCAAATTTCCCTCATTTTCCTCTTTCAACCTTTCAAACTAACCACCCCTTTCGAAATCTTCCCACCGTTCGTCATCGTCCACCATAAAAACGCAACAATCTCCCCCCATCCTTTCTTGATCGTTCCCAGGCAGACCTAGATGGCCTTCCGGTATCCGTTCTCCGTAGGGTTGCCAAGGGAGAGAGGATTTCGCGGTTCAAGAATGAGATTACAATTTGTCAGAGGGTTTCCAAGGGCCGAAATCACGGTCCGGGTTCTCGGCACGGTTGGGCCTTAAGCGCGAGGGGCCCGTCCGGCCGCAAGAAACTCACGCAGGCGGCATTATAGTGTTCCGCCGGCCATTCTGCTGGCAGCGGCCACGTATTGGCCACGGCAGTATTCTTTTCCGGACAGATCGGCCAATCGATGCATCTCGGCACCGATACTCATCTGTCACTGTCCGCCGGGCCTAGCCTTTTCTCTCGTCGGCGAGTTGCATCGGCCGACGCATCGTCGAAACCGATCGCCTCGGTGAAATCGGTTGAATCGAGCGCAACAACGTGCACGGCCTCTTGTATGCGACTGAAAAATGCCGATTCCGCGCGATTATACCGACCGGCACGTCCGACGTTTACTTTCGAGGTATCTCTATTCTGCGACCTTGGGTAATGCACTTTTCTGAGGAGATGAGGAGAGAAGGGTGGTTTTCATTCTACAATCTCTTTTTTAGGATGTAACTGCTCCAATGATTTTGTATATGGCTTAGAATTCGTGGTGGTGAATTGGTGAGGGTAGATGGGAATAATGGGGGATGGTGTTTCTGCTATGTTTTAATGACGTTAGGATTAAAAGTACCGGTGTTAATTAGTTAAACGCGGAATTTTGGATTAAAAATTTCTTATGGGATGTGAAATTGAAATGGGGCAATGACGTGTATGTGCGGCAATGTGGGGCAAATGGTGATATTATATATTTTGGAAAAGAGGGAAATAAGATGTGGAAGGTTTATATTTTTACTCGATAAGAATTTAGTTTTTAACATTTCTTACGAGATACGAAGTTGAAACTGGGCAATGACGTATATATACGACGAATGCAGGACAAATACTGATCTTATACACTTTTCGAAAAGAGGGAAACAAAGTGTGGAAGGCTTATACTTTTACTCGATAAGAATTTAGTTTTAAAAATTTCTTACGAGTTGTGAAATTCAAATTTGACAATGAGGTGCATATTCATCGAATTCGAGACAAATGCTGCTTTCATACATTTGTCGAAAGGAGAAAAGGAAAATGTGGAACGTTTACATTTTTAATATAATTACAAAAGTATAATATAAGTTGTAAGTCTTTGGATTGACGTATATACACGTCGATCAGAGTTAACTTGTTAAATATGTTACATTTCAAAGTGAAAGTGCTTTGAAAAAAAGAGGAATTAAGAAACGAATATTTACTCTATGACTATTCTATAAATTTGGAGAATTTTTGGAAAGAATTGTGTATCAGTCATTCTGACCGATTTTGTATTTCTAGTGTTATCCCAGTTACGATCACTTTTACTTAGGTGAGATTTTTCCTATTAACTTTTAGCGTGCAGATATATTTTTTAATATCAATCAGCCTTCTTATCAAAAAGCCAGAATATTTAAAGTACCTAATTTTTAAATCACTATTTGTGCAATCAAATTTCAACGGTAATAACATTTTTTCTTACACCATATTTAAGCGCCCTTAGCTCTCAGAGAGTTAATAGGTTTGATTTTCTTCAACAATTTCCCCATTTGTTAACTTTACTACGTTTTATTATCGCTCCCTCCCTTATCAAACATTCATGGTAAAAACAATTGCACAAATTACATTCAAATAAATATTTCCACGTTGAAATTCGATTACTTCTCAAGTTTTCCACGCAAAACGTACAATCTCATTTCAATTCAAGAAGCCACCCCCTTTCTATTGTCATCCCCATAATCGAAGAAGTTACCCGTCCATAGTAAATTGTCATCGCGATATCCACATGGCCCCCAGTTATTTTATAATCGACGTAAGCGATCACGAAGATGATCACTTTGAAACTACCGGTTGGAATTTACGACCAACAGCCATAAAATCGTCTCGCAACGCACAGAAGTCGCTGGACGTTCGAATCGTTGGCAGAGGGTGGGAACCGGCCGACTGGTCCGCCGACGTTTTATTGTCTTTATATATAATTGGGACACTTTTTGCGAACGCTCTCGAGATTTCGAACTATTCCGTCCCGACGTCGGCAGACGTGTTCGATGAATCGCTCGGCTTTCGCGATAACTTTGCCGACGACGAAAATCTTTCCACGGTGAAGTCGCTGAAGATTTCAGATCGTAGTGAGTAAAAAGAAAATTGAGAAATTGTTTTTGCAGGTGCAATGTTTGCAAATCTTCTTCTTCATTGACTATTTAAAAACTGACGTTGGAAAAATTATATACTACTGGACATATAGCCACTTTTATCTCGAACGTTTCTATTTTCTTCAGGTAAATATGGTAATATTGGCAGAGTTTGAGGGGTTGTTTCAGAGAATTGTCTTTTTTCGTCACCGAAAGGATACTACCGTCAGAAATATGCACAGTGGTTTGTATATATACGTTTTTTTAAGTCTTAAATAACAACTGTGCTGATTGTGAGTAAAACAATCATTGCTCTAACATAACAAGTATATTTATATTTCTATACTAGCTGAAAGTTCCCGTGCTTCGCTACGGTTTAATCGAAACTAAAAAAAAAACTTAAAATTTCGAATTTTGATAAATCCTTTCTTAGTGGGTGCTTATACCCTATAAGGAACGCTCATGCAAAATTTCAAGTTTCTAGGTCAAGTAGTTTCGGCTCTGCGTCGATGAGTTTGGCCCATACTTTAACCCCCCAAAACCCCCCCTAAAATTTCGAATTTTTCAAAGCCCTTTCTTAGTGAGCACCTAAGACCCAAGGCAAGAGTATGTTCCAAATTTCATTGTAATCCGTTCTGTGGTTTTTGAGATTTCGTGATGAGTGGATGAATGAGTCAGTCAGTCAGTCAGTCAGTGGTATTTGAGCTTTATATAATAGAAGATAGAAAGTACGAAATTATTGAAATACAAATTGTTTTAATATTTGAAGTTTATTGCGTAATACGTTTTGATGTTGTTTCAACAAAGAATAGTTTTAAGAAGTGATTAATCCTTTCGCTACTACTAAGAACTAAAAGTTAAGACAAGTGCTATATAAAAATACGTTCATGAACAAAGTATGCACACATTGTTACGAACACAAATCATTTTGCTTCCAAATAGTGTCACAACATTGTTTTTGAGACAAAAGACTTGGTCCCAAATGGTGAAGACTGCGCGCGCTTGATATTCCCACTTTCGGCGAGGCCCGCCATAGTGAAAGGGTTAATCCAATATGTCAATAAATGCAACAGAAAATGTTCAGTCGATAATGAAAAATCTCATCGACTACAGATGGCAAGTACGTACACATTATTTGGATGTGGCATATATGCGGCCCTCAGAGCGAAAGGGTTAACAGTCGATGGACATTTTCATTTTTCACTTGCACCTTGAACATTTCAATTTCATTCAGATACAATTTTAATTCTACAAAAATATTACAATTCACAAAAGTCTCCTTTCAATTCCCCTCGAGTTAAATGAAACAGAATGTTCCTGAAAACAGTCCACCGACTGTTAAAAGTCAAAGGTCCGAAACAACCCCTAAAACTCTGTGAATACAAACGTAACACTAAACACGTACAACTTGGTCAACGTGATACAAAATAAATTTCAATTTACCGTCGACGCAGCTTCAAAAGCGTCGCTGATAACCGTTGAATTTCCCCTAAATTGAAAACGTGACTTTAACGGTTCGAATCGAGGGAATTCTCACCTAAGAGCCATTAACGTCGCTCTCCTAAACATAACAACCCGCGAAAAGCCGACTTCAAAGTCCTCGCTAACGTGAGCACCGTCGTTCTGAACGTGAGCCAATAATTTCCAAAAGTCTGTCCGTCCAAGTATCCGTTTTAATGTCTGATTAGAAATACACGTTAGCCAGGAGATCACGAAATTCCGCGTCTCATTAATATACGCGGAGTCGTGCGCGCGATAAATGTTAATTTAACGAGACGTTAACTGCCCCGAAAGCCATTCTGCCAAGACATCGACCGTCTTCCCATGATCCAACGAAATCGATTCGAGGCACCGAATTACACGTGGACACGACCGGCGATAAATTCATTCGAATGTCCCGCGTAAAGCATGCTCGTTTGTCGAACACAGGCTGCGCTCGTTTTACTTACACGCGCGTCAACCGTATTTTCTTTTACGGCACCGTCGACGGCGAAACAACCCTTCCGCTATGGTGGTCTATTCCGTTCATACTTTTCTATCTCGAAGAATATTAAATAGTTACAAACAGAGAATATAATTTGGCCTTAAATAACGTTCCAATTGGCTCGAATAACACGGTAAAAAAAATTTACAACCCCTGAACACGGGAAGGTAGAATGAGGGAGGTTTCTCTAGTTGTGATAAGAAAATGGTATTAATTTTATGTTATTCATTTATAACAAGTACTTACGAAATCTATGTATTCAGGATGAAAAATAGAAAAGTTTAAAGATCAAATTATTTGTTAGGTTTAGGGGAATTTAACCAATTCGTTATGGGACTCCGTACACTGTAATTCACCGAGATATGGTGCCAAAAAGGTGTGCACATTTCACGAACATTTTAATGTTTTATCACAACACGTTCTTACCCTACAACTTTTTCACTGTCCAATAAAAAAAAAACTAAAGATCGTTTCAAGATTCAAAATGTAAATATTTTGATTCGCATTAATCCAATGCGGGTCAATAGGATCAATTGACACTTTATAGGCACGGTATATGGCGCATACATGCGTCCACAGTTTCCATCTATAAATTTCACAAAGCTCCAATAGTAGATACGCGTCCGTATCAGTCAAGGGTTAAATATCACACTATGCAACATAATCACTCCAATCGAATTCTAAAAAATACAAGACAAACTTTCGTCCTTCAAATCATGCAAAACATGCACCTCATTCGTCCAAACAGTTGCACATTAAAATCGTTTTGAGTGCTTGCAACCGTATTATTTGCACAGCCCTCGATGAAATCGTATCGGCCAGATGGAAAACAAAGGGCGAAACACGCGAGCCATGCTCGTTGTTAGGACTCTGAAGGATCAATTAGACCGAATGCGCGTAATGGTAAGGCGAAAATTTTATTAAAGAATTCCATGTGCCGATAGGAAGGAGACCTCCTAACGAGGCAAGTGCGAACAATCTCCGACGGTTTCGCGGTCCGCGATTCTCGAAAGCACCGTCAAATGTTTGCACACCGAAGGAACAGGCCATTATACTCATTGCTCGGCAAATAATGCAACTCCCTCTCTATCCAGGGAGCTAGCCTGCTGGATTTCAGGAGAGAGAGAAAGAGGAGAGCGAAAGAAGGGTAGAAGGACCAAGGGTTTGCCACAGGGAGGGTGGGTGGAGAAAGAAATAGATGTGGAGAAAGAGAAAAGGAGAGGGTGAGAGATCGCAAATGCCGCACCACGTGTTCCCATAGGTTTTAAGACCAATGTTTGAAAGCACACCCCCGTTTACCATCCGGTCCAATTATCCCTCCGGTAACCAACCCCCCTTCTTCGTTTCTTCTATCCTTCTCTTTCTCTTACGTTCTCCGTTGTTTCATCGCTGCCAATTACATGTATTTGCGTCCTCCTCGGACTGAGAAGCAACGAGACTGGATTCTTGTGAATTCTTTATTGTCCCAGTCGTACGGGAGACAAAGCGGCGACGGCTTTTCTTCGGCTTTCTTGATTAATCGATCCTCGACTTGAGCGCTTGGCGCCCACGTTGGTCGAGGTCCAGTGATCGCGTTATGAGAAATGCTATTTCGTATATTTCATTTACTCCTGTATTTGGATGTTTATCCTGTGTTTTTACACTGTCATTTATTTAGAATTTAGATGATATTTATTTTTAAATGGAAATTCACTTTTGCAGCCACTTGAGATTATAATATTGAAGTATTTCTCCAAGAGAAAATTCCTTTCCTTTTTAATTACAGCGTGAATCGTCTTATAAATTCGCATACGCTAAAATTGATATTCCGCAGTCTAGTACTTTCTTTTCTTCCATATTTACTTTCCATGATAGAACACATTCGGTCGGTCGTCATTAATTCTTTACTCAATTGGAATTCCATCGTTTAGACACTCTTTGAATCCTTCACTTTAAATTAGACCCATTCTCTCTTTCGATCGTATCACAAAAGATTATCATCACAAGTATAAATCTACTGTAGGATCTCTCTCTCTGTCTCCGTTTATTTTTTTTCTCCTAAATTCTATATATATTAAACTAATCCACACTCACTAACACTAGATCCACCGACGGTTAATTTAATACATCTCAAATTCTCAAATAAAAATATTAATATCAAAAAATTCCAGGGGAATTCTAAATTTAAAAAAAAGCTTTTTTTAATTTTTAATTAAAGATTGCCTCTTTCATTCCAAGGGAATTCTAAATGTAGAAAAAAGCTTCTTTGAATTTTTAATTAAAGATTGCCTCTTTCATTCCAAGGGAATTCTAAATGTAGAAAAAAGCTTCTGTCAATTTTTAATTAAAGATTGCCTCTTTAATTCCAGGCGAATTCTAAATTTAGAAAAAAGCTTTTTTCAATTTTTCATTAAAGATAGCCTCTTTCATTCCAGGGGAATTCTAAATTAGAAAAAAAAGTTTTTTTTAATTTTTAATTAAAGATTGCCTCTTTCATTCCAAGGGAATTCAAAATGTAGAAAAAGCTTCTTTCAATTTTTAATTAAAGATTGCCTCTTTCATTCCAGGGGAATTCTAAATTTAAAAAAAAAGCTTTTTTTAATTTTTAATTAAAGATTGCCTCTTTAATTTCAAGGGAATTCTAAATTTAGAAAAAAGCTTCTTTTGAATTATCATTTAACACTAAATCTACTGAAGTTTCACTCAATACATATAAGTTGTTAAGTAAATCTGTCCAAATAAAATAAATGGCGGGGGTGAAAAGTTTGATCGATCCAGTCGCTCATAGACTTCAACATAAACTTAGAAAATTGAAAAACAAACTGCGTTAGAAAATTCAAGAACATTTACAAGGAATTCAGAACAAGTCATTTTGACCTTGGTAGATCTAGTGCCAATAATAAACTATTGTATTTTCTATCTCTAAGAAATTCCGACAGTAGAAAAAGTTTATCGAAGAAAATATCAATGAAAAATGACTTACCAAGAGCTCCAGCAGCCAACCTCATTGTAACGGGTAATTCAGAGCCGGTAACTTCGGAAAGCTTCCTCTTCCTTGGCCGGCCTTTCTGCACCGTGCCGGAAGTCGTGATTGGACTCTGTTCCGCGGCGCTGTAATACGCCGGAAGTGGCGAGACTCCTGGAGAACCGATGTCCTCGATGCTCCCGGCAGCGCTCCCGTAATCCCCGGCACAGCAAAGCAACTCGTAGTGAGGTCTTGGGATCGACGAGCTCGTCATTCGTGAACCTTGCTGTCGAGTATTCGAGTCGCGACCCTGCGTTATCTCCCGAGTTCGATGGATGTGCCAACGCGATCTCGAGCGCGGGAAATTCGTTTCTCTTGCCGCGCTCGCGAGAGAAGACAGATCAGGCCCCATTTACAGCGAACGATCGACGGGTTGGGGGAGAAGTTAACGGGTGATTGGAAATTTTCTCTCTTTTTTCCCTTGCTAGGTATTGTTGAGACACTGATTTTTCTACTAACAATAAGATGAGTTTGAAAATTATAATGTTTTTGAAATTTTATTACAAATTAGCTATACCTGGTTTCACTTGCAGGTCAGTCAACTCTTTGAGAACTACGAACATGTGTATGTTGTAAAAAATTATTTGTTATAAGTACACCCAATTCTTTTTTACACGATTTTGGAAACGCACGGTTTAGCGGTAAGAACAAATACACTTTTTTACACGAATTTTTGTTCTGATACGAATCCCAACAAAACTTTTTTTTTTATTTTAATTTTGACAGTGTCTTATAGAAACTTATGTATATTGCAACAAAATATAATTGTGGGGATACCGTGATCAGAAGTCGGTCGGTTTATGCCCACATATGTGTTAGTGACAGTTGTGGTACACATATTTGTTATGTCTACTGATAACACCATTTTTGGCCCAGTCTATATTAAATGTGCACGTTTTTATCAAGTAATGATGAATGGTTGCGAAGTTGATTTTTATTCCCACTTTCAATTAAAATCTACTCTAATCTGTAATTTCAATTTTGATTTCTTTTTAGAATAAAAGTGATTTATTTTTGTTTTTTGCACGGTTTTAGGGAATATATATAGAGTTTCTTTTTCTTACATGTTTTTTTAATGTCGTGGAACATATCCTCAAATTTGCCATATGTCGCATGTATTTTTTTGCACGATTTTATTAGAAACGCATCTAGCCAAAAAGAGTTGGATGTATTTACAAAATTTCTGAATATTTTTTGTGCCATTTCTTTTACGCGCTCCCCATCTGTACAAAACTAGGTTTGACTGTACACAATTATAAATCCCTATCATTATATGGACCGTTTATTTTGAAAATGACATAAGTAATTTTCTCTTTAAATCGAGATTTTCAAAATTTGCATTTTAACGTGTTTGAAAATATCCATGCTAGTTTTCCAGATGATTTAGTTGTAGGTACTTGTTATGAGGGATAGTTATATCTTTGGCTGGGTTAGGTTTTTTTTTTAAATGACTTTGTGTAAAATGACTTATACCATTTTGAAAATAAACGGCCCACATACAATGCCTGCGATTTCCAAAGTATTCATCAAGAACACATACAATAACGTCACAAATGTCATTTGAACTTACAACGAACCACCCCAACGATAAATTCACTACAAAACCTTTTCTCAAATACAAGAAAACCAATCGCCGCACCGTTAACTCCTCAACACAGTAACCCAACCCTTGCGATACATTGCAAGATAACCGGTGTCCCATTGAAACGAAGAAAAGTAAAAGAAACAATAGAAACGCATCGTTGATATCGATCCACCAACGGATGGCATATCGCGACGTCTTTTCCTTTACGAGAACGCACGTCGAGTTCACCCCCGATTCCGTTTCTGCGAGCTGAAAAGACCGGATTCACCCGCGCCGGAGGGTTGTCATTACGGTGAAGAATGAAGGATAATAAGTGTCCTACGTCGACGCGCCTCGTGTTTCTGTCACTCTCTCGTCATCAAACTCGTTGATAACAAAGAGACGGCCTTTGGAGGATGGTAATTCAGTCTCGTGTTTCTCACCTACAGTAGACCAGACCATCCCTCTGCCCGAAATGATCGCCCTTGTTCAAGGGGGTGCCGCAGGAGGCGCAAGTAAAACAGGCTACGTGGTATACGAGATCTCTTGCCCGCATCACCAGCTCCGAGGCGGAAATGCCGGCACGACATCGGGAACATCTCGACACTGCGAACAATCTGGAAGGTTTTTCAGAAATTTTAAATCTATGTTGATTTTTGAGCCGTCACTTTTGAATTTCTAATGGAAATTTGGACTTTCAGAAGGATGAATGTCTGATGGAAATTTGGAAGTCACTTGTAGAAACTTTGTCCTGTTGGAGTACGTTTTGGGTTATTAGGGGTGGAACTGGCTTTGATGGCGGATTTTCGAGATCGAGGAATTTTTTATTTTGGAGAAAATTCGGTGAGATAATTTTGTGGAATTTTTATGGGGGAGAATTTGTTTTCGTATTGTGCAAAAGTGTCTAGTGTGTTGATAATTGTTCGTTGGTACAAGTGAAGATCGCTTTTCAAAAATATCCTTTTAAAAAAACACACCCCTTTAATTCACACATTAAAGATATTCATCCCCTACTAATTTTCAAACCTTTGCATTCAGTAAGTGAAAAAAAAACATAATTCCCTCTAAAAGAACAGAAGAACCCTCTTTCAAATTTCCTCAAAAACATCCTCCTAACGAGTGCTCATTTCTATCACCCCATCGATCAGAATATCCATGGTAGAAAAATTCACTGCAAAAAAATTCCACAAACGAAATCGTATCTCGTAGTATGCCGATCGCATTTCAGAATCCCCTAATTACAAAATCAGTAGAAAGCCTGATATCTCTCGATCGAAGGTTTCTCCCTCTCTCGTGACCTCCGGCACCCTTCAACCCTTCGTGACTATCCGTACGAACCAAAATCGGAGAACAATGCCCCGGCACGTACTCTGTTTCTTCCTCGGTTGTAGCGGATTCCACGAGGAGAACGCTTCCTGGGGATTCCAGCGGCGTATCGGTTCCCGACGATCGAAGGTAACGTTACAGTTTCCGAAGCGCGAAAACCAAATAGAGACAAAGGGTTTGGCCTGAATGTGGATCGTTGCATATTGCATGGGAGCCTGCTGGTGTATTCTTCTCTAACGAACCAGGGAGATTTCTGGCTGGGAGAAATACCGGTTGGTCGATCGGTTTGCTCTTCCACCCTTCCCATGAAATGGTGGATCCTCTGTCACCTGCAAATGCGATGTTACCGGCAACGACCATCGTCGAAGGGAGAAACCGATGGTCGTCTGGATGGTTATTCCTTGTTTAATTCTATCGATCGTACACCCCCATGAAGCAGTGAACTAGATGTTTGATATGGAATATGAAATAGAAATTGGCGAGCTGTTGGAGAATTAATCTGGAGAAGGATTTCTATGTGGGTTGAAGGTATGAGAGGAGGTTGAGGAAGTGGTGTTATGGGTATGTGAGAGTTAGTGGTGTGAATTTTAATGCGAAAGTTTCTTGATTGATCGATATGATGTTTGCATGCAGTGGAAAGTATGTTAACGAGTATTTCTGTTAATTGCAGGGCGTTGGACTTTAAGATCGGTATGTGAAATAGTTTCAGATGGATTGGTAGGAATTGTGTTGTTAAAAATTCATTATGGTTTTGATGGCGTAGTGTGATGTACTGGGTGGTAATGCTATTTGGATGATTGTTGTGGGTGATAAGAAAGTTGCTAATTGTGACAGTAGGGGATGCAATGTTTTATTCTAATAGGCTTGGCTACTGGAAGTATTGTTCGATT
Source organism: Cerceris rybyensis (assembly GCA_910591515.1). Classification (NCBI taxonomy): domain Eukaryota; kingdom Metazoa; phylum Arthropoda; class Insecta; order Hymenoptera; family Crabronidae; genus Cerceris; species Cerceris rybyensis. Next base: position 6,784,030 of record OU342800.1, on the reverse strand, counting down.
CAAATGTAATATAAATTTTGTGCGAGAGTAATAGAAGATAGTGTTTGACCCCATGGTTGAAAAGTGTCAGGTGACAAGTATCTTACGACTCATCTTGAGAATTAATTAAATTTAGTTATTTTAAATTAAATTAAGATAATAAATAATACTATTTAGTTGATCATTGATAGGGATAATGAAAATCGGTAATCATGACAGTATTATGACGATTGTTTTATCTAGCGAAAATATTCTGCCCCAATTATAGTCTAAACTCCATAAAAGGCTAATTCAAGGTACCCTTCAATCCTCAAGTGACAAATATATCAGGAGTCATCCCAAAGAATTTAAATTAAAATTCCTAATAGATAATGCTGTTTATCTGACCATTGTAGAGGATACAAAAATTACTAATCCTGACAGTATTGTGAGCAATGTTTTAATCAACTAGACTTAGCTACTGAAAGTACAAACCAATTGTAATCTAAATTTTACATAAGACTGACGCAAGGCAGCCTTCCATCCTTCCGTTGAAAAATTATCAAGTGACAAGTATATTACGGATCACTGCTAGAAATTCATTCCTAACCTCACTATCAGGATTAGTAATTTTTATTATCCTCGAAAATGACCAATCAAACAGTATTATCTCGCAGGAATTATAAATTAATCGTGATGGCGAGGTAAGGTATATCTTAACCAGTTAAACTCATCTACTTTTCCCAATTGTACCCTAAACTCCAAATAAGATTAATAGAGAATAGTTTTCCATCCTCCTATTGAAAAAGTATTCAGAAATAAGTATATCACGGAGCACCCCTAGAAAATTAATTAAAAATTCTTAATAGATAATGGTACTGAAAATATACTTTCTAATTATAATCTAAACTCCACACAAAACTAATATAAGTTAGCTTACGATCCCTTTTGAAAAAGTGCCAAGTGAAAACCATATCATAGATGACTTCTAAAAATGTAATTTAAAATTCCTAATAGATAATGCTGTTTGGTTGGTCATTGTCGAGAATAATAAAAATTACTAATCATGATAATGAGGTAAGGAATGCTTTAAACTGCTAGTTTCATTTACCGAATGTACCCTTCTCCAGCTGTAAACTAAACTCTACAAAAGACTAATAAAGGGTAGTTTTACAAACTCGTATTAAAAAAGTATCCAGTGACAACTACATTGCGGAGCATCTTTAGAAATTTAATTTAAAATTCCTATTATATAATGGTACTGAAAATATAGTTCCTAACTGTAGTCTCAACTCCACATAAAACTAATAGAAGTTAACCTACGCCCCGTTTTGAAAAAGTGCCAAGTGAAAATCATATCACAGATCATCCTGAAAAATTTAATTTGAAATTCCTAATAGATAATGGTACTAAAAATATACTTCCTAACTGTAACCCAAACTCCACATAAAACTAATACAAGTTATTCTACGATCCCTGGAAAAGAAACAAGTGACAAGTACATCACAGATCATCCCTAGCAATTCAATTTAAAATTCCTAATAGATCATGGTACTAAAAATATACTTCCTAACTGTAATCCAAGCTCCACATTAAAATGCCTAACAGACAACAATATTAAAAATATTCTTCCCAATTGTAATGTAAATTCTACACAAAACTACTATAAGCTATCCTTCGACCCCTGTCGAAAAAGTGTCCACGGCGAGAAGAAATCGCGGTAAAACGCGACGGTTTCCATTATCAACGAGTATATCACGAAGCATCGCATGGAATTTAAGATTCCAAACCGGCTGCTAGGTTCCAGGTTGTAGGGCTGGCCATTAGTAGACATTTTGTGTGGTCCAGAAAGAAGTTTTGAGGAAGCCAGAGAGCCCGGGGCATGGTGGGGAGTGACTCCTATGCAAATTCGCGGACACCCCAATAAATACTGAAACGGGAAAGCAAGAGAGGGCAACTAAACGGCTGGGAGTGGATATCTTGCATTAATTCTGGACGTCATTCCGATAATTTGCCGTATAATGTTCCAATGTGCGATCGGATCCGCTTTGTTTCTCGCGGAGAATCGCATAGTCAGCATGAATCGCGGAAAAAGGGAAGCTCTTGTTGGCTGCTGAGAATTCCGTTGAGAGAAAAACTCCGTTCGTGTAACGATGGAAGGAGTTCGATTGTGGCGACGTTAAGGGAGAAAAGTATTACAAGGTGGAATGCTAATTGCAATTAATCGTGACCGATGATCGGAGAGTTAAATAGTAGGTAATGTTGCTCGTTACAGGGATAAATCTGTGCGTTACAATTAAGCGCACGCGTTTCAATCCTCTCGCGTGCGGTGATGTTGCACGATCTTTCTTTTAGATTGTGCAATTGAGAAATATTTTTTGCACTTGTTATTCCGATGGATGTAACAATGGGATTCAGTTTTATTAACGTTTTGAATTACAAGTATCTGATTGCGGATTGAAGAACTTGCGGAGTTTAATGAGATGTATGTAAGAAAGGTTCGATAGTAATGGAATATTCTATCGTGGAATTTTGAAAGCTTTATCTGAATTTTAACCCTCTCAATACTGCGGGGATATATAAGTCCCAGAGAATGTTCAAAAATTACTGGTGCGAAAAGTATTCGCTTTTAAAGCGCTGGGATAGGACTAAACAGTAGTCTGTGGTCAGTACTTCCCAACATGTGCTACGGTTAGCATAACCTAACTAATTCATACTTGGTATACGTTCATTAGGGCATATGAGTTTCCAAAGCATTTTTTCAAAAACCATATTTTCTAAAAATTTGAAATTATGTAAACATGTTCCTTTACTTATTTACAGCACATTTAGTTCAATTATACAGAAATATCTTCTCTGGCCAAAAGTCGTATTGAAAGGGTTAATTGGGAATATTGAGAGAAAAAATTACAATTATTCGTTTCGGGATAACGGTACTTTTTTAACGCTGGTTATCTTTGTATAAGCATCGAGTGTTGAAATTGAATCAGAATTTGGTTCCTTATACTTTTAAGTAGGGTCTCAAATTTCCACCCCTTTAAAATTTTGCGACCGTACTGCAAACTCTGAGCAATTAAATCAACAAGTTTCCTTTTCTACCTCGTTCACCTCTTCATGTTATTTCTAACTTCATTATATATTTTCCATGAGCTTAACAAGTGTTTAGTTACAAGTACATTGTAACTTCCACCCTTTATTCATTCAATTTCATAAATTAATCCTCGTCATTCCAAATGTTATCCCCATGCCCTACTATACCGATTGACCTTTACAGAGAAGTGCAAAAATACTCCAACATATTAAAAAATTTAACTAATTACAAAAATGAGTGGTACACTGCAAGTAAAATTAACCCTCTATGGTCCAAACTTTTCCTGGTATCCGAAGATTAGATTTACTATACCATAATTAGGAAATGATGAAAATAGGATTTTAAGTAATAGATTAAACCTAGAAATTATAATATTTGGCAGTATTAAAAATGTAACTTTGAAGAATAGAAGCTTAGATGTGTCTTGTGTTACCTTAAAGTCACAGGGACCCATAGAGTATTAATTTATGATTAACCCTGCTGTTCTACCCAACAAGAGGAAGGAGCCCAACGAACAATTTAAGAAATATAAGAAATATTAATTTTTTAACTTTACAATTTAAGAAATTTAAGAAATATAAAATATACAAACCAATAGATGTAAATGTTAAATACTTCCAATTAGAAACATAGCGTCTGCTAAAATATCATCTGCATTTTGGGTCACATAGACCCGAGCAGAACAGCAGGATCATACTATTACCCCATTCTTATTTTACAAATTTTGCATTCAACCACGGCATACAGTGCCACAAACCGGATTAAATTCTTTAAAAAATCACAACATCCATTTACACATTCTTCCATCCAACGTCAAAATACTACCCCATAGATTGCAACGTTACACGAAACACAGCAAGCTCCCATGAGCAACCACAAAACCCAAAACACCTCGACATTTCTCCAATCCTCCCAGCATATTCCACTGCACCAGCATTGAGCATTCTCCGATCAACATTCTCAATCCACGTCGCATGCAGAAGCTCTCGTGTAATCCTCTTACGATAAGTTCGACTAACCTATAATAATCCTCTTTGCAGTAGATATTGCCGTCCCTCGCGAAGCAAGTGAGCTCGGCAGCCAAAGGTACACGGCAATGACAACAACGAAGGCAGCCGCAATGCCATGCACGATCAGCAGCCCTTAGGTACCATCGTTCAGCTATCTCTCTTCCGCAACCACCACATCCAAGGGTGCCGTCGGTGTTGGTATTTTCACTGGTGCCGATCTGTCGATTGCTGATGGCACCATCCCCTGGCGGGGGTGTGCTGCTACCGCAGCCGACTTCCTTCAGCATCTCGAAATGATACTATGGTACCACCGGCGCATTCTGTGAAGGAGGGATGAAGTGGTGAATATTTTTTAGCATTGACTTTAATTGTAATTGTTGAATTACAATTATTAATTAATAGTTTAATTGTAATGAGTTGTCTTAATTTTAATTGTTGAAATTAATTCTGTAAGAGGTTAGATTTTTTGTAGTTTGGGTTAATTGAAAAATAGAGGAAGAGGATTTTTAACACTAGATTTTTTGGCACTTTGGCTCACTCAAAATTTGATTGCTGTATTATATAATACATTGATTGGTTAATTTTTTTTAATAATAAATCTATCATTTAAATTGATTTGGAACTATTTTCTTTACAAAAGACTTCAATTTTCTTGTGTGAGTCAAATTGGCTCACTTTAGAAAAATAGGTGTGTTTCAACATTTATACTGACGTGAAACCTTCATTTTTTAAAATCAGATCATTGTAAAGTAGGAACTTTAGAGACACTGATAGATAAATTAGCAGACCTCTATTTTTTTAATGTCAGTATTTAAATATTCGGTGTACTCGAAAAGTCATTACTATTGCAATTTAGAAGTTGCAGAAAATTTAATTCAAACAAATTGTTACATTTCATTAAATTCAATAGCGCCGGTGACCTCTGTGGAGGTCAACGGGTTAATATTAGATGTGAGGGTGTTAGATTATAGTGAATATAAATTCACGTAAAGGTACTTTCGAAAAAGGGAGGTTTAAATGCAATAAAGATGGTCAGTTGATTAGTTTGTATTTAGTTTGATAAACGTGAGATATTTATTGTTCTGTTTTGAGAAATGTTTGTGAAAAGGTAGAAACTTGTCGATATGATAACTCCTGTAGATTTTTTTATTATTGAAGTAACGTCTGATGAATTTTGTAATATAACTGAAATTCCACAGGTTGACTTTTTTTCTTATTGGTGTTATTTGTATAACAGAGTAGGAAATGATTTTGTTAAAAATGGTAGTTGAATTTCTTTCTAGTTTGTATCGATTGTATAATAGAAGAATGAAGAATTTCAAAAATGTGCAAGTATAGTTTAGTGTAGCGTTTGATTGACACCATTATGCAAAATAATAGATGGTACAAAGAATAACAAACGATAGCTGAGTTTCCACCAAGTTTGTGTTATCTGATGCAGAATAGGGAAGAAATGATTTTTATTTTTATCGAATTGTAAGTGAATTTTGTTGAGTGAAACAAAGATCACTGGAAATTTCTGCTGCACAAAAGAAAATATCAAATAACTTTTCGTCCAGATGTGTTTTTGGTTTACAGAAAAGAAAGATTTAAAGAAAAATGGAGGAATTAATATAAATAGTTTTCCTACCGCCATGTAGATTTCCCAATCATCCGTTTTCAAAAAATTTCCTTTAAATATTGTATTCACATGGCGGAATAAATATTTTCAAAGAAATTAGCGAAAAATTGAAACGGGCTTCACCACCTTAAAAATCGATATTTTCGATAACAGTATTCGAAGAACAAAATTTTTTGAGGCTTGCAAATAATGGTTTCGATTTTCTAACTGTTTCGGAGGGCCGATATTTCTCCCTGACAATTACTGGAAAACCAAAATTGACGATTTAAAAACTAACCCCACCAGTTGTGTCGAATTTTTTCATTTTTTTGGGGGGATGGGAACAGACAATTTGGAAATACTATGCTTTCGCAATTTATGAAGCAAGTAAAACCACGAAATTTTGCTAATTTTTCTTTCTCCGTTCATCGTTCTATTTTTTCTTTTCACTTCCACCGTTTTAAGCTCATTAATAACATGTTATCTTTTTTCCCCTTTTTAATAACGATATAGAACTTTCCATCGGATTAATTACATTAATAAAACAATGAATATAAATTTCATCCCGTGTATCATCGTGCTGAATACTTTTTAATGACATTGAGCTGTCAGAATTCAAAATTTAATTGGGCAGCCCATTCACAGCAATTGTTATAAAGTTTAAAACATCTTCATAAATGTGTAAATTAAATTACATATGAAATATAAGAATAGACTACTAAAGTTAATAAACGTATTAACTTTTATAATTGTCTACGATCCCTTAACTTTTACAGTATCCCCTTTTACGAAATTCCACTTTACAGCAAAGCAAATTTGCAAGAAAATTAATCCAATTACGTAAAATACTTTTTTTCAACTGTGTTATTATAACTTAATGCACAATGGTGTCGCAACCCACTCGTCCTTCAACTTGGGAATTTTTCACACCTCAAGCCCCTTACCACATTTTCCACACTCCTATAAGACAAAAGACCCAGAAATATTAAAAAATAATTCATTTCCATTTTCAAAATCTACTCTAAAAATTTACTCTACTCCCCAAGCACAGTATAATTTACAAAAACACTTCCATAATTCCCATAAAGCCATCAAACCAAGAAAAAAATCATCCTCGACATTAACCCCGTACAAGTAGGGTAGGTACCGTACAACAACGACAGACCCTCATGACGCGATAAATAAAATAGTCAACTTTGAAGTGCTCCAAAAATGATCAAATTAAAAATATCAGTTGGCCACAATAAAATAAAATTAATTCCACACTATTCAATATTATATTAATTCATATACTATATCTGAAATCAGAGATAGATTGTTATTTCAACAATTAATTCCAAGTTACTGTGCACTCAGTCACAAAAGAAATGATAGAGCAAAGGGTTAAACATTTTTTTCAACAACCACAATCAATTGTCACAATGAAAGAAAAAGATAAAAAAAAATATCCTCTTTATCTAAAGGTTCAGTAATTTCCATCGGCACCCGCTAACTTTTTCCCCATAACGTCATCCCCATGACGAGACTTCCGCGACGAAGGACTCGCTCCTGCGAACGAGCGCAGCATCGCGAGCGTCGAGGCCGCATTCATTCAGGACACTTCTCGGCAGCGCACGCAAGAACCGATGAATGAAAACAATTCGTGACTGCTGTCCCGTTAATGAATGACTCTCGGGGTAGTGGCTCTCTCGGTTTCGAATCGGCCGCGAGCTAATTAGTAGAACCTTGCGGATCGCCACAATAACTCAACGTCCTTTACGAGCGCGGGCCGCACGTGATTTCCGTAAGTTAAATGGGAGGTGACGTTGCCTGGAATCGCCGTACACCTCGTTCGTGAAGGTGACGGCGTTTTGCTGCCGCTTTTAGTGACACTTGTCGTCGGCCTATTAAATCGAACTTTTCCTCTCTCTTTCGCGCGTTTCTTTTTCTTCCATTTTTTTAAATTGATCTTCCAGGTAAGAGGGATTTATAGGATAGTGATTGGAAATTTGAGTATTTGGGGGTGTTGAATAAAGATGGAGGGGGATTTGTGATTGTGATCTCGTTTTTGTTCTTACAATTAGTGTGATTGTGTATTATTTATGTAAGTCAACACGTTGAACGTCATTGATATTTCGTCCATTTTATCTAATGAAACAATACTTTTCCTCTTAAAGTCTCATTTTTGTAGAGCAGAAACTTTGAAGATGCAAATAGAGATATATTATGCAGGATTTTATCTTTTGAACGCCAGGATTTAAATACTAGATGTATTGCAAAATTCGTAAATGTTATAATTGAAAAGTTAGATTAAAATTCGTTGAATTTAATAGTGGCGGTCATCGGTGACCCCCACGACAGTCAATGTGTTAAGTGGGAGATGACGTTGTCTGGAATCGATGTGTGCTTTGTTCGTGAAGGTGATGGCGTTTTGCTGCCATTTTTAGTGACACTTGTCATTGGCCTATAAAATCGAACTTTTTCTCTCTCTTTCGCGCGTTTCTTCTTCGTTCATTTTTTTAATTGATCTTCTAGGTAAGAGGGATTTCTAGGACGGGTGGTTGGAAATTTGAGTATTTGGGGGTATTGATTAAAGATGGAGGGGGGATTTGTGAGGGTGATCTTCTTTTTGTTCTTAGTGTTTGCGATTGTATATTATTATTGTAAGTTAAATGAAAGGTGACGTTGCCTGGAATCATTATGCATGTTGTTCGTGAAGGTGATGGCGTTTTGCTGCCATTTTTAGTGACACTTGTCATTGGCCTATAACATAGAACTTTTTCTCTCTCTTTTGCGCGTTTCTTCTTCGTTCATCTTTTTTTGAACACCAGAACTAGTGAGGTTAAATATATTATGATTGAATATAATAAATGAGTACTTTGAAACAATAGCAATCAAGAAGTAAATGATTGATTTGGAAATCTGAGTTTTATAAGATAAACGTTGATCTATATGTGTTTTATAAGATGAGCCTCTTGAAATTTGAAAAACTTTTGGAAAAAATTAAGGACCAGTCATTTTGACTTGATTAGTAGTTCTAGTGTTAATTGATATTCTAGGTAAGAGGGATTTATAGGGTTGTAGTTGAGAATTTGTGTATTAGAGGATGTCGATGAAAGGTGGAGGAAAATTGGGGAGGAGTTTATGATTTTCTTTTTATTCTTAGAAAATTGCGGTTGTGATTGTTGAGTCTGGATTTGACTTAATTTATATCTGAGTTCTTGTGTTGATTCGATATATTGAGGATTCCATGAGGTAATAAAAAGAAACTACGAAGAGGATATTTCCAGATTTGGCGTTACGCTTCAATGCAATGGGGGTTGATCCATGTTAGATCTCAGATTTCTACAACGGAGAACTTTTTCAGTAGTAGTTTAAATATTTGTTAGGCATTGTCAAAATAAATCTCAAAGTCTGCAACACTACGAGCCACACATTATTGACAAATAACAATTATTTTCTGACGATCTGATACAAACTACATTAATAATTAACTATTATAATACTTAACACCTAATAATGAACAACCCCTCTAACTATATAACCCTCTAATAATTCATATCCTTTTCCTCCCTTTCTCTAGATTACTCAAACTCCTCCTCAACCCCTACAACCCTCAAGAATGACACCCCACCCCCGAAAAATTTCCAAAAAAGTAGAAAACTCACAAAACAAACTTCAACCCCCAACAACCAAAACATTTCATCGATCCAAGTTTCATCGCCATAAAAAAACACCTAAAACTACCTCCAATTGTCTCTCAAACCCTCGGAATTCATCTCGCATCAACAGAGCAACGTCCAAACCCCATTGAAATGAGAGAAAGAGAGCATAATTTGCCAGACATTTGTCGTAAAGGCGTGTCAAGAATAACATCGCAAAGTAGACGAAACTTCTCGTCTTTTCTTTCACCGTGTGACATCAGGCCCCATCCCCTTCTCGCAAACATCGGTCCCCCCTCCCCACTCCCTCCTTCTCCTCCTTCTGAACCGAGAAATTTTAATGATCGTCAGTTCCCTCGTGTTCTTACCTACCTGAGTTCAGTTAACCAGCTGGAAAGCCGGCGTCGAATTCCGGCGGCGCTGCTGACGGAGTTGACGTCGCTTCTGGCCGTCGCTCGGTTTCTTCTTTTGGTCGCAACAGCGAGAACCCAAGCCACGAATTTATTCCTCGAACTGAGCTATTTCCATCCGAATGGATCCGGTGACCTTGAACGAGGAGGAGCAAGGTTTTCCAGGTTGAAAACGAACCGGAGAAGATAATTGAACGATCGAGATAGGCAAAGATAAAGGATTCTTTGCGGCGAATCATTGACTTCTAAGTGAGCTTTAAGATTGAGGTTTTATAGTCTTTTTTTCATGTAAACATCTCTCTCATGGAGTTTTGATATTTTTGGAGGAGAGGATGGATCTTTCGGGGCGGTGCAAAAGAGGTGGAACGATTAATGGTGGAATTTGAAGAGTTTAAGAGTTACTTAGGGTTTGAGAGTTTCTTTTTGAGTGGAATTTATTGGTGACTTGTTTTGGAATTATTTTACTGATAGATTGTGCATTATATTTAACGCCTTGAACGACGAGTGGCACACGTGACTTGGTAAATGGAATAGAAAATTATTTAGTTTTCCAACAATATTAAGTTGAAGATATCAGTAGGTCTGGAGATGTTGGAATTAGTACTAGATTATTAGTATTGCATTAACTTATGCCGTATATCAGAAATCAGTGATAGATTGTTATTTTAAGAATTAATTCTGTGTTTTGCACATTCGGCCACAAAAGAAATCTTAATGCTAGGGGTTAATAACTTGTGTAAATAAAGTTTATTAGAAATACTACCTTATCTGTGAGTTGGATAATTCTATCTCGATAATTAATCATAGATGAATTGTTTTAAGTAAAAATTACACATCTATTTGGTAACTCTATTCTATGTTTCTTAACATAGAAAACACGTAAGTTAGTTTTTGCCTCTACGAAATACTCAACACTTTAAAGCAATCTAAACGTGCTACACTGTTTTACATGGACTAGATGCCTCAAAGACTCCCAACTCATTAATAACCGTTCAAAATCAATACCATAAATAATGAACAACGATAACATCAAGACATCCAAGCACCAACGTCAAAATTCCTAATCATTAAATCCTAATCAACCCCAAATTCAATCCTTCACCCTTCAAACAACTCGACCTCAATTTTCCTCAAAACACTCATCCATCACCTGTTACCATCACCAAAAAAACCCCAATCTTAAAAACCACCACAACTTCCCCTCCCCAACAACCCCTAAAACGTTATCTCCAAACCTCATTATCCATCACATCTATTCATCCACCTGTTTCCATAACGTCTCCAAGCCATCGATACAATCGTTCAATTTTCCTCGTAAAAAACCACCATAGAATTATCTCCAAGAATCTACCTTTCTCCGAAAACCTCCAAACAATTCACCGTTCTCCATTCACCTCTCGTTTCATCTTCAAGTTCACACCGTATTCACATCCCGGAAACTGTTGAAAGCTCGTTCTGCGTCACTGAACAAAAACCCGTCGAAGATTCGATTCTCATCGAAGAACCGTCGCACTTTCTCGTTCTCGTTGATGTTCCTCGATGAGAGGGCAAAAATTCAGCGTGTTACGCGACGTAAACGCGGATAAAGTAAACGGAAGAGGCGCGCGCGAGTTAAACGCGAGGGAAGCTGCTCCCCGTCGGCGTCATAGTACGATCCTGGGCTGGCCAGCGAGGACCAGGGGCGGACGGCATGGCAGAACAGAGGGGTTGGCTCCCGCGTGTATACCGACGTCGTCACGGGGTGGGGTTTTCACCGGTTCACTCCGTCGAGGGGTAGAGAGACGTCGGGACGCTCGGCGTTTGCGCTCTGCGAGGGAGGAATATTCTTCTTCGTTCAACCAATAGATTCGCACCTTTCTTCTTCGTTTTCGATCCCCGTTTCTCCACCGATTGCTTCTCTCTGTCTTTTTTAATGGTATCTTTGTCGTTTGATGTAAATCCATCTCTTTCGCTCTTGTTATGGTATATGGGTGCTTCTCTGTTGCACTTTCGGCAGCTATGTTTGTCGTTAGTGTCTATCTTTGTTAAACTATGTTCTCCAATGCAACGAGGAACGACGACGCCTGTTGGCGTCGACGCGATAGTCTAACCAGACTGCCGGCACCGGAGAAACACTCGGGGATGATTTTCCGAGCGATGTTTGCCCGTTTCTGCATGTTTGACTATGACTGCGGTTTGATCTGCAACTCGTTCCCGTGATCCGCATTATTCCCTCGGCGGTGCACTTTGATGAGTCGCCGGTTTTACTACGTTTCTTTCGAGATTTCGCTTCCGTGGACGTTTCCGGTGATAAGGGAGAATATGGCCGGGTTAGCATTGCTAGGAGATCAGCCTTTGGGGATTGTCGGAGGTATTATGAAAGAAAGTGGAAATAGATTGATTATGGGTTGATAGAAAGATTGGGAATTATTTGTCGATAGATTTTGAGGATAGGGGAGGCTGGATTTTATCGTGGATTTTTTATTTTGCTGAGGGTTGCTGAATGGTGGAATTCGGTGGCAGTTTGAAATTCTATGTCTTTGGGTAAATGGAAGATAGAAGGGATTTTTTGAGGGAAGTTTTTTAAATTTAATTATTTGTGGATAGATTTTGGGGATAGGGGAGGCTGGATTTTGTCGTGGATTTTTTATTTTGCTGAGGGTTGCTGAATGGTGGAATTCGGTGGTAGTTTGAAATTCTATGTCTTTGGGTAAATGAAAAATAGAAGGAACTTTTTGAGAGAAGTTGTTTTAAATTTAATTATTTGTCGATAGATTTTGAGGACAGTGGAGACTGGGTTTTGTCGAGGATTTTTTATTTTGATGAGGGTTGCTGAATTGTAGAATTCGGTGGCAGTTTGAAATTCTATGTCTTTGGGTAAATGGAAAAAAGAAGATATTTTTTTAAGGGAAGTTGTTTTAAATTTAATTAGTTGTCGATAGATTTTGAGGATAATGGAGACTGGATTTTGCCGAGGATTTTTTATTTTGATGAGGGTTGCTGAATTGTAGAATTCGGTGGCAGTTTGAAATTCTATGTCTTTGGGTAAATGGAAAATAGATGGGATTTTTCGAGGGATGTTTTCTTATATTTGAACTTTGCGCATATGGGGTTATCGGTTAAAGGTGGGGGAATTGGTGATCTTTTTGTTCTTAGGAAATGGCGGTTTGATTAAATCTGGATATGATTGAATTTAGATTTTGTTTAGATCTGTTTTTTTTTTTCAATTTTCACCATTGGTGGTGACTTCCATGGAGACTTCCGTAAATTTTTAAGAGTTCTGCATAATATTTGTGTAATTGGAAAGATTTTGATAAGGTACATTTTTAAACGTTCTAAGTTCAGTAAAATAAAATTAGGTAAATTTCTAATGTTCTTTTTTGTGGTCGTTCTAAAGATAACTATTAATTGACCTTGATTTATGAGAAATAATTTCTATCGCACTAATTATTATTTGTAATATAAAAAAATGTTTGGTCGATATAGTGACACTAAATACTGATAATTTCCATATCCTTTGATATTAAACCTTTCTATCAGAACTAATTTGCACTTACAGTAATTTATGCTTGAAGATTTGATAACCATCTTGTACGTTTAAAGGAAATATCTTGCAACGTATTTATTGCAATCGTAAAAAGAAGTATCTAAAGCGATAAAACATTGGTAAATTAATTTCAATTAACTGATGGCAAATTAGCAAAGTAATTCGGAACCGTAAAGCATTAATAACGATCTTGGTAATCGAAGAGAGGTGTTCTTTTCGCGACGGAAGCGCGACGCTGGCCGTCGGATCTCTGATTCTTAGGAAAAAGATGTGGAAATAAATAAAAGAAATTTTTTAATCTTATCGAATGTCATTGTACTTCGTACCATAATTGAACGCAATGAAAATAGTGTTCGTATATAAGAAATATCTTCATTGAAACTCCATCCGTCGGCAAACTTCTTCGTTCCTCCATTTTGCTAATTCTAAAGATCATTTGACTGTTTTTTCTTTTTTTTTTTTAAACCAAAATGCTGGAAAATCAGGAAAAATAGTAGAAAGCTTGTCTACAAACTGGGGAAAATAATGAACATGCGGTTGCGCTACTTCGTCTATGTCTTGTCGCTTCGAAGTTTATAAAAAAACGCAGTTTCTACACATTCTACGTCAATATCTTATTAACAAATTAGTAAAAATTTCACTAAGCTAGTAGTACATTTTCGCTGGACGAAACTGAAAAATATTTAGCAAAGTTTAGCAGCGTTACATTGATTCCACATCATTGAAAGAATATCCAATTGCCAAAAAACTTCTATATCATTATAGTTACTATGTTTCATATACAAAAAATCGTAGATTAAGATCTTAGATCTTAAGATCTAGAAGAAAATCTTTCTTCAGACACTTTGCCAATTATAAAATACTTTTAAAAAATTCCAATCTAATTCTAAAACCTTCTAATTCAAAAGTGCACTTCTTTCAATATTCACCTGGAAAAATCAAATGTAATTTTAAACGAAACTTTAAAATTTTCCATAAACGCACATTCACCACGAAAATACATTATCAATTGCCACATACTAAAAGGACATGAAAACCCTCTAAAATTCTCGATGTCAAGAAGCAATTTCTCCAATATTCTCCGTACAAAACCAAGTGCAATTTCACCCACAGCACTTGTCATCGAATCAGACTAAAAAATCGCTCATTTTCCACAAACATCCCCCAGAAAAGTACACCATCAATCACTAATTTTCAAAAGATGACGTATCTACAGTTCAAAGTGCATCTCCAGCATTTGACTGACAAAACCGAATACAATTTCGAACCTTACCTCATTATTTCCTGGCGGCTTCTGTGACGAACAGACGACGATATTAAAATCGTCGCGGGAACACATAGGTTTTTATTTTTTTTTTTCTTCTTCTCCCTCTTCTCTCGTAACAGCATGGCACAGGATTCCGTGGGCTTTTAAGTAACAATTTGTACCTGTACGCGTGACTGACGCGTGACTAACCATTCGCGTGTCACGTCATTTCTCTTTACAAGAGCGCTTCCCATTGAGAGGCCCCGATTACAAATTAATTGAGAGTGAAATGTGAACGCACAGTAAACGCTTTGAAAACGATGTCGACGCGCTGGAGCCGCTAATCATGAATAATGAATGCCGACCCGCGGCTCTCTGGCTTAGGATATTTCACCGGAGATATTTTGCGAATAATTTCCCGCCAGGCATCTCCTATACGTAGATCGAACGTCATTGGGATTCAGTGAACTCGTTGGATTCAAGAAATGTAGGATGAAAAATATATTTCTACTTTCGATGCTGGAACGAAACGTTCTTTGATGTCTTTTTCGTGAATTTGGGAACAAATGAAATGCAAAAGAAAATGATGTTTGGTTTTTTTTTGCTTTGGTGTGATTGGAAATCGAGTGAGATCATTTTTGTTTCAATAGATTCAGGGATTTATTGATATTTTAGAATTTTTTGACGTCTCTGTTGCTGGTGAGAGCAATTTTTTTTATTTTGCTACGACTGGGAAGCCACTGAGAAAGTGGATGCAGGGATCTATTGATGTTTTTGGGTTTGTACGTTTTTGTGATTGGTCAGAGTTAATTTTTCTGTTGTACTGTGATTGGAAATCCTCTGAGACAGTAATCGCTTGAAAGAGTTCAGAGATCTAGCGATATTTTAGAATTTTGACGCATCTGTTGTTGATCGGAGCAAATTTTGTCTATTGTACTATCACTGGAAATCGTTTGAGACAATAGTTGCTTGAAACAGTACAAAGATCTATTAATATTTAAAAATGTTGACCCTTCCGTTGCTGGTGAGAGTAAATTTTTCAACTGTATTGTGATCGGAAATCCTCTGAGACAATAATTTCTTGAAAGGGTGCAGAGATCTAACAACAATTTAGAATCTTGACCCTTCTGTTGTTGATGAGAGCAAGTTTATTCTCCTTATTTTTCTACTTGCAGTCTATAACCCCTTGACGTATGGTTGCATTAGTGACAGTTACTCCATTAATTAGTGATGTAACGATCTATCCCTGATTTCTGATATAACGTATAATTCATGCAATATAAATGGCTTAGAAGTCATTTAATCATATCGTGACCCACTGATATTTTTTATTCAATAATTCGTGATAAACACTAAAGGGTTAAAGCATTAGAGTAAAGCATTTCACATTTAACAGTTACTTTTATTTTCTCCAAAATTTACAATTTTCACTTTTAAATAAGTATACAACCAGCAACACTATAAAAAACTAATCGCAATAATCAATTTTTTAAAAAATCTACCAAAGTCAATAAAAACTTAATCTACACCTAAACACCCATACTTCATTTAATTTTCTTCAACCGAGGCAATTCTAAATTGCTCATAATGTTACATCCAATTCGAAAAACCACCCCTTCTTCCCATCTCGATTAATGGAATTGTCAAAAAGAAGCAAAGGGATTCAACGGTTCCCGAAAAGCCAGGATTTCCGCGTCTCCAGAGATGAACGAGGCCCGTTTAAATTTCAATCGAACTAGCCCATAGTGACATTTGGATGTATCGTCTCAACCGTTTTCTGGGTTGCAGTTCTACCAAACGACAAACTATATTTGACCGAGGTACGCGACATCGTCGGTAGCCGTTGCGGCATGTGTATTTGGCACAAGTTGGCGGAAATTCATCGTCTTCCACGACGGAATCGTGTCCGCCTGGAATGGTTCTTGATATAACCCATTAGGTTCATTAACCGCGGGTGGCGCAATCATGCGAGCTCTACAAATCGAGCCTCGCCTTTTGCACGTCGGCATCACTGCTCGGCCGCTTCTTGTCCCCCTTTTCGACCTTTCAGAACCGCGGGATTTCACGGCAATTACGTTCGCTGACTTTCTTCCTATTAATTCTATCGCAACCCTGCCATTTGTACAGTTAGCAGGAAATTTGAGTGACAGAAGACGAGATATCAATGGATGGAATTTGTTGCTTTCCATTTTTTTTTTTTTAGATATTAATATATGAGACATCGTTTGACGTAGGTGGCAATAGGGATGATGTTCGGTTAGTGGTATGGGTTTTTAGGAGGAAGGATGATTTTTTATGGGTACGTTTGGGAGGAATTAGGAGTATGAGGGAGTTACATGGGTAATTTTTAAATGAGAATGTGGCACAGTTTGTTTTGATTTAGAAGTTTGGATTTTTTAACGTCGAAGAAGTGGCGGCAATGTAGCGCAGGCTAATTACAAAATTGTTTTTTAAGTATTTTAATTGTACTGTTTATTTTGAAAGTGGTTTAAGTCAGTTTACCGTGATGAAGAATCGTGATTTTTTAATGTGTATTCGAAATTATTCGTAGTAGGAAGATATAACTATATCGAAATAAAAATTGTAAGTAGAATTTTTGAAATTTTTGAAACAAAACTTTTCTGGTTAATTTTCTATTTGGTTGTTATCGTATTATTCGAAATTATCATTTTATATTTGGTTATATAAGTATATATTATTTTTTAACGATATTGATAACATTAGGTACCGACGGATATTTAGATGGCATAACAAAGTCATTTTGATCTTGAAAAATAGATATTAAATTGTGAAAAATAAAATGAAGTGTAGAGCTATCTCGAGTATATAAGACTACAAAGTAACTTCTGCCGCTTTAAAAATAAACAGCTCAATTGTCACAGAATTATAAATACTAAATTATAACAGTGTTTAGTAATAATTGTAATAACAACAACAATCACACTGACCGAATACTCTGACATTCTTGAACTCTATAACATCAAAAGAATTCTCAGTAACACGGTGTAGTCATTATAAAAAAACAGCTGATAAGATATTACCACATAATACGTACGGAATATAAAATTAAAGTCACCACCACCGCCACCAAAAATCAAAAAAACATATATTTAAATCCCCACAGAATTCCTCTTCCAAATATCACCCTCTTCCTACCTTCAAAAACCACCCCATCCCCATCCGCCCAACATCTCGCCTCTCCAATACCCAATTCCAACTTGCAACCCTCTTCGCTTTACAATTTCCAGCCGAATGAATCTCCAAGACGTCTCCATCGTCGGCGTAATATTTCCAGGTCGCATCGACAGCGTCTCCAACAACGGGGTCTTCCAAAGACGTCATCCAAGGTAACGCTGTCACCCTCGAGGGTACGTCGAGAGTCCCGGTCTCTCGAAGGCTACAGGGGATGCGTCGTCGTATCGATCAGGGTCTTTCGGAACGGCCTAGTGGAGGGACTGTAAGTAATATTAACGAAGACCATGGAGAAGAAGGCAAAGAAGAACAAGGGGTGGAAGAAGCAAAAGTAGATGAAGAAGAAGAACTAGAAGAAGATGAGCACTAGGTCTATATTCTACTCCCTCTCTCGTTCTCTCCCCCTTCCCCTCCGTTAGAGCGTCCCTCGAGTGTCCTTCTCTGCTACCTCGGAGGGGAAGGTGAAGGTACACTAACCCCAGATCCGAAGCGGCAACCTCCGCTAGGCGCGGCCTTCCGACGCCCGCTCGATAGAAACCCGACCGGTTTCGACCAATCGCAGCCACTCCCCGAGATAAAACTGTTCTCTGATTGGCCCACGCCGCATTCACACTGACAACGCGCCGATGTTTAACTCGTGGAGAACTGGAGATGGAACTGGTCCCACCAGCATCCAACGATGCTGGACCATCGCCAGCCGAGAATGGGAGTCATCTGGTGGATGCTGACGAAGGTTGCTGCGATGTTGCGTTTCGACGGGCACCTTCCTCGAGGATGGTGATCTTGGATACGTCAAATTAGGACGGAGACTTCTTTTCGAGAGATAGTTTTCGGGGGTTTTGGAATTTTTTGGGGGAAATGGAAACTTTTGGGGAGGTTTTATCGTCTGTGTGGATTCTTAGGTTGCGTTGAGGATTTTGACGTTTGATT
This sequence comes from Cerceris rybyensis, assembly GCA_910591515.1. NCBI lineage: Eukaryota > Metazoa > Arthropoda > Insecta > Hymenoptera > Crabronidae > Cerceris > Cerceris rybyensis. Next base: position 6,765,426 of record OU342800.1, on the reverse strand, counting down.
GTGTACTGTTGAGAGATTGTTGAAAGTGTTGTATTTTTTTTAGGAATATTTTAATTTGGATGCGACTGTAGGGGTTGGTTTTTGGAGATATTGGTTCTGAAGGTGGATCCTAGGGGAGGTTTATATTTGAAGTTGTAGATGAGGAAAGCGGTACATTATAATTGGAAGAATGAAAGCATGGATATTGTTGGAAGTGTTACATTTTTTTTAGAAATATTTTAGTTTTGAAGTGGCTGTAGTTTGGTTTTTGGAGGTACCAGTTTTGAAGATGAAGCCAAGGGAGGTTTTTATTTGAAGTTGTAGATAAGGAAAGCTGTAAATTATTATATAATTGGAAGAATGAAAGTATAGATGTTGGAAGTGTTACATTTTTTTCAGGAATATTTTAGTTTTGAAGCGGCTGTAGGGTTGGTTTTTGGAAGTATTAATTCTGAAGATGGAGCCAAGGGAGGTTTTCATTTGAAGTTATAGATGAGGAAAGCGGCAAATTATAATTGGAAGAATGAAAACAGATGTTGGAAGTGTTACACTTTTTTGGAAATATTTTAGTTTTGAAGTGGCTGTAGGGTTGGTTTTTGGAAGTATTAATTCTGAAGATGGAGCCAAGGGAGGTTTTTATTTGAAGTTGTAGCTAAGGAAAGCTGTAAATTATTATATAATTGGAAGAATGAAAGCATAGATGTTGTAAATGTTACATTTTTTTAGGAATATTTTAGTTTTGAAGTGGATGTAAGGGTTGGTTTTTGGAGATATTGGTTCTGAAGATGGATCCTAGGGGAGGTTTATATTTGAAGTTGTAAATCAGGAAAGCGGTAAATTATTATATAATTGGAAGAATGAAAGCATAGAGGTTGGAAGTGTTACATTTTTTTTTAAATATTTTAGTTTTGAAGTGGCCGTAGAGTTGGTTTTCGGAAGTATTAATTCTGAAGATGGAGCCAATGGAGGTTTTTATTTGAACTTGTCGATAAGGAAAGTGGTAAATTATGGGTGGAAAAATGAAAGTACGGATGTTGTCAGAAGGTTTTTAATTTAGGGGAAGATTGAAAGGGTTAAAATTTAAGGGTTGGTAAATATTGTATTAGATTCTGTTGGGTGATGTGGAATTGTTCGATGAAATTGAACGTTTTACTTGGTTTCAGAAATGTAATGATTTTATAATAAATTGCACGCTTTGGAGTCCCTTCCGACGGAAGATTCTGAGGAGAAAAGCGTTGGGAATTTTCTTACTGTGTTCTGTGTGCTTACCTTTAAAAGTTAATTGCTTCATTAAGAATCTGGAATGAAAATAACTCGCTGGGACAGGTTTTCCTTTTCGACTTCCGCGGAATAGCGTGAGAGTGAAATCTAACGAGACAATGGCGAAATATTCGATGATGAAGTAATTGAAGAACTCGATTCATTTCTCACCGTCGTATCTCATTTACTCGTTAATGCAACGACTTTCGAGCGACGATCGTTTCACTCTCAATTTTAGGATATGTAATCAACGTTACTTTCTTATCGCTGAAACGTAAAATGTTAAATCTTTCCCGCGTCTTCACTTCCTGTACGAATAATTCTTCTAATCTATTTTTAAACAAATTAAATTTTAAAGCCTACCTCGTTGTCTGAAAAATGTGAAAATACAGATGTAGAAATTATGTAATCGAATCAAAGAATTGAAATTTCCTTAATAGAAAATCAAATAAAGAGATTATAATTTAACATTAAACTCAAAGTATTAAAATTACTATGTGGCAGAAATAAAGAAAAGATTTCCCGGATTGGATTAATATTTCTATAATATAATGTTAATTTTCCCTATTTACGTAACTCCTTGAAAACCCTCACAAATAACATCAACAATATCAGATCCTTAATGTTAGAGCGACTGGAAAATAATGTCGCTTTTTATGTTATATTAAAATAAATAAATTTGAAACAAATTTTAATTGCTAATGAATTATGTAATCACCCTAGTTATCAACAACCTTGCCATCTAGTATAAAAATGATCAAACAAGGATCAATAAAAATCAATTGCTTTTTGAGCAAAATATCTATAGAAACGACATTACCTTCCCCCAAATAAACCTACTGTTAAAATATAGAACCCAATATCAAAATACCATTCCCTATTTAAACTGTAACTACTTCCACCATTCCCCCAACAATCTCCACTTTCCTATTCCCCAAAAACCCAAAGAAAATTCTCCAAAAGTCATTCACAACCCCATCAAAGATCTATCCCACAATTCCAAAGTCTTCTCTCCAATTTTCCTCGACTCACAAACCCATCTTGAACCAACACGAAGATTCTCAAAGCCGGCATAAACCATGGCTGAAGAACTTGAGAATACTTTAACGGATTCCCGTTCAGCCTGGGGCATTAGAGCGACGCTCCATCGTCCCCCGATCGCATTATGTAAAATACATTGCGGCGCAAGAGGCTAGGTTATCGTAGCCGGTGTACGAGTAAATAAGTGCAAAGATATAACGGTTAATTTCCGTGTTAACCGCGTTTTATCGCGACGTCTATCCACGGTAAGCCGCCCAGGCGGCAGCAGGATGCCGGGCTTCTTTCCAGTGTGAATCTGCCGCGATTCCCTCTTCCACGTGTGTCTGCCACCGTCACACGCGCTCTTACCTGGCTCTCACACGTCCTGCCCGCCCTCTCGATTCCACCTCTCGTCTCCTGCGTTTCGTCCTGGCCACGTAACACGCACACCTGTCCCCGGTTTGCCGATCGTGGAACGTGTGTTCCATGCAGTCTCCGATGTTGTTTGGCTCTCTATGTTTGCTCGAGCTCGAATCTTGTGCGGGAATGGGAGGTGATGTATGAGGGGGAGAGAGGTTGATTAGGGAAAGAGATGGAGGATGGATTGATTGAGATAGGTGAGAGGAGAGGTTGAAAGAGCTGGGAGGTTGAAATGGATGATGGAAGAGACTATGGTGGGATGGAGGTAAGTTTTGGAGGATTGAGTTGAAAAAGGGAGAGGGAAAGAATGGAGTTGAATGGGTAAAGTAGAATAGATATTTGGAGAGAAAGTTGTTGGAGAGAGAGGTTGATTAGGGAAGGAGATGGAGGATGTTGAAAGAGTTGAGAAGTTGAATTAGAAGATGGAAGAGACTATGGTGGGATGGAGGTACGTTTTGGAGGATTGAGTTGAAAAAGGGAGAGAGAAAGAATGGAGTTGAAAGGGTAAAGTGGAATAGATATTCGGCGAGAAAGTTGATTGATTAAGATAGGTGAGAGGAGAGGTTGAAAGAATTGAGAGGTTGAATTGGAAAATGGAAGAAACTATGGTGGGATGGAGTTAAGTTTTTGAAGATTGAGTTGAAAAAGGGAGAGGGAAAGAATGGAGTTGAAATGGTAAAGTAGAATAGATATTCAGAGAGAAAGTTGATGGAGAGAGAGGTTGAATTGAAAGATGGAAGAGACTATGGTGGGATGGAGGTAAGTTTTGGAGGATTGAGTTGAAAGAAAGAGAGGTAAAGAATAGAGTTGAAAGGGTAAAGTGGAATAGGTATTCGGAGAGAAAGTTGATGGGGAGAGAGGTTGATTAGGGAAGGAGATGGAGGATGTTGAAAGAGTTGAGAAGTTGAATTGGAAGATGGAAGAGACTATCGTGGAATGGAGTTAAGTTTTTGAAGATTAAGTTGAAAAAGGGAGAGGGAAAGAATAGAGTTGAAAAGGTAAAGTGGAATAGGTATTGAGAGAGAAAGTTGATGAGGAAAGAGGTTGAATTGGAAGATGGAAGAGACTATGGTGGGATGGAGGTAAGTTTTGAAGGATTGAGTTGAAAGAAAGAGAGGTAAAGAATAGAGTTGAAAAGGTAAAGTGGAATAGGTATTCAGAGAGAAAGTTGATGGAGAGAGAGGTTGATTAGGAAAGGAGATGGAGGATGTTGAAAGAGTTGAGAAGTTGAATTGGAAGATGGAAGAGACTATGGTGGAATGGAGTTAAGGCTTGGAGGATTAAGTTGAAAAAGGGAGAGGAAAAGAATGGAGTTGAAAGGGTAAAGTGGAATAGGTATTCAGAGGGAAAGTTGATGAGGAGAGAGGTTGAATTGAGAGAGGATTAATATTTTTATCGCACCTCAAACCAAGTCACTTGATTGCATTGGAAAGCAATAAGTATCAGAGAGCGAAATTTTAAAAGAAAGTGATAGCGAATGGAGTCGAAAGGGCGAGGTGAAAGAGAGGAGGATTAAGAGAGGAAGTTGATAGAGAGGGAGGTTGAATTGAGAGAGGATTAATAGTTTAATCGTACCTCAAGCCAAGTGACTTTATTGCATTGGAGAGTAATAGGTGTTAGCGGAATTTTAAAAAATGAATGACAGTGAATGGAGTTGAAAGGAAGGAGGATTAAGAGAGGAGGTTGATAGGGAGAGACGTTGAATTGAGAGAGGATTGAGAGACTAAGGAATTGATATCATTGGACGAGCGAAAGAAGTCACTTGATTACTGGTTTACTCTGATTTGCTCACAGGATTTCGAAAATAACATGAAAACAAACAATATCTTTCTTTGTTTTGATGTTATTTGCGATACGAATGCGTGACTAGCGGAAAAAAAGTTTAATGATGAAGTAAGTGTTTAGTTTTCAGTTGAATAGGTGGTGCGAGGAGAGTTTTCCCTTAAACTGTACCTCAAGCTAAGTGACTTTATTGCGTTGGTAATTAATATATATTAGAAATCGGAATTTTAAAAAAAGAGTGATAGCGAATGGAGTTGAAAGGGCGAGGCGACAGGGAGGAGGATTGAAATAGAAAGTTGGTAGATAGAATAGCGAGAGGGTTGCGAAACGAAGGTAGAATGGAGCCACGGCTATTAGAGAGGAATTGAAAAATGGCAAATGAGATAGAATAGAATTCAAAGGACAAGACAGAAAGGAGAAATTAAGAGAAAAACTTTACACGAGCGAAAGGTTGAAATATCTAAGAGGTGAATTCAGAAAGAGCATAGAAGAGATTAAGATACTAATTAGAGAAACGAATTGAAAACAAGAGAGAATATAAACCGAATTGAAAAGAACACAAGTTACGAATTGCGCGAGAAAATCTGAACAGGACGAGAGAATTTGACCCGCGCATAATCCTACGATTTGTTTCGTGACTCCCTTCCTTAGAATTCAGAATTTAATTAGTAAAATAAAAATTGATCAGTGATTCCCAATATGTCGTATAATTCAACTTAATATTAATCTTAGAGAAAATATTTTCAATTTAATAGATTTCCGAAAACTTGAAAATATCCTGTTTCATTTACCACATCACACCTTATTGTAGGGCAAGGGGTTGAAATCCAAAGAAATAGTGAAGCAAGAAAGAAAACGAACTTTCCAAAAAGTCCAATAAGACCCAAAAACCTCCACCTTCCTAATCACGCAACCTCATCTCCTCAAAAAAATCCCTAGAATCCAAACCTCCTATTCCAAGAAAGAAATCACTTAAAGTTAGGCACTTATCATTTTTCGATAGATTTCCTTAAAATTTTGAAAATATACTCTTCATGATATTTTATAATTACAACCGCAATCTCAACGAGTTCGTCCACACGATTTATGAATAAATCGTGTTTAAAAATAGCACATTTAACATGGGCCTTATGGAAAAAGATTTTTCCTGAATCCGTAAAATCTTTTTTTATTTTTCTAATGGAAAAACGAGTCGATGGATTCTAATAAAAAATTAGCAATGTATTATTTTCTGCTTTTGGAATATTATTGAATTTTTTCATAATTTTTTACTTCATAGTTATAGAGAAAGATGTTTTTTAACCCTAGATCACTAACCTTATTTTTCGACGCTTAACACTAACCTTCGTCTCTTCGACCACGGTGTTTACAAAAGGGGTAAAAGGGTATTATTTAAATAAAATTTAAAATTTCTATTATTAAAGATAGGTATTTATTTATTGCGATAACGTTAACTAATATGGCATACTTATTAAATCCGTGTCGTCTAATCGACAAAGCTTAGTGATCTAGGGTTAATGTCCAAAAAGTGAATGAAATGACCTCTGTGAAGTTAACCCCTGCATTAATTCTTACACAATTTTTTTCATTTCTAATGAAAAAAGAAACTTTTACTTCTGACTCCAGCTAGAACTACCTTAATCCACAAATACAGCAACATAAAAGTCCAATGCACATCCAAAAAGCAACAAAAGCAAGAGGGTTGAAAGGCTTCCGCGCAGAGTAAGCAAAGCAAAAAGAAAGAATTTAAAAAAACAGAGATAAAAAAGGGGGGTGTCGAAAGGAAAAGACGATGCGTGTGCGCGTGCATCAGGTATATTTATGTGCGGCACCGTCACGTGGGTAAGGATCGTAGATTGCGGCCGGTGTTGGTGAATGAGGCTGACGTGGATAAATGGTGCGTTTCCCCGCGGGAGACGTATACCCGGTGATCTTCCGGGCCCTGGACTCGCGGTACAACGGCCGATCGCCGATACGACTGCTTCAGGAAGCGACTCGCCGTGGATCCGACTTGCTACGCGCGTCGCCTCTTCCCTATGTGGAAATCGGAAGAAATTCCATGGACTTGCTTGAATTCGAGGAGCATGAGAATCGATCGTTCGCGCCGTTTCTTTTTCATTGTAGAGTTGTCGTTTCCATGAAATTCTTACTCCATTGCTCGCACAGATTGTACGTCGACTCTGTACACGCTTTGTTCCGAATACTGCTTCACACGTTGCCCACTCAGAGAATTCCGTGGAATTTTCTCGTGGGAGAGTTGTAACGGAGTGTCGCGTCTTGGAATGGTAGAATACAAAATTGCTATCTTTTCTGCAAATTTTTTTTTTTGTAGATGGTGCGGGGAGAATTATTGTGATGTTTATTTGGGTAATTGGGGAGGTGAAAGGATTTTGTTTTGGGTTCTTTGTTAGAGACTTATGGAGAACCTTTATCTTTAAAACCCTGTGACTACAACGGACGTATATATGCGGTCAGAGAAAAAATCTGCAGTTTATCGGTTACAGTTCAAAAATTGAAATAATGTTTTTTTATTAAAACCTAACCCAGACCTAACCGTTGGAATTAAAGAAACTAGTAATTAATTGCTTCTGTATATTAACCATGACTTTCTGATTAAAAGGTAGTTTTCATTGCAAAATAAATGATTATCTCTCAATATCAAATCAAGGAAAATTGCAATTAGCACTGTGTTAAGGTTCAATGTGAATCAAAGTCATTCTACGTAAGCATTTACTATGGTTTTCATCCTTAACACTTTACGGACCGGTATTTTTTTAACATTCTACCCACGGTGATCGGTCATTTGCCCGCAAATAATTCCCTGATACTGATATCTCTTCGAAAATTGCAATGTTTCTTCACTAAGTCCTTGACAAAGTTACCCGCAGTGATAAATAATAATTTATTAATTGTCATAGCAACCAATTAATAAGTTAAAAGTCCAAAAGTGTTGAGCCCGAAAAGCCGATTAATCGTCTACCGGTCGGTAAAGTGTTAAAATCGTCTTCTCACGACAGTCGAACTAAAAAATCCAAAGAAACACGCAATATCAATCATTTTAACATTAATTTCCAATTTCATCTTCAATTTCACCTATATATTTACTACATCTTTCAAACTACACCCCAAATCGACCCAAAACCCCAGAAATCCACAAGAATCGACCCACCAACACTCAAAATTGAAACTTCCATCAATGTTCCATCTTCTTCCATCCCTCTCCTCCCTACAAGAACAACCAGTTCGCAACCATCAGATAATTAAAATAAAAACCGTATCTTTTCCAATCCCAATTAATATTTCGTACAACCGATCCGCGTGAAACTTTCACCGTATCGATCCTACCGATCTAATTAACCCATCCTCGATCCACCTTCCTGAAAGTAACTCGTTGGCTCGTACATAAAATCACCACTGAATTCTATGGACACGAAATTAGACGTTCGCGATAACGATCCGTTCCACTTTTGGCTTCTCACTTTTGCGAATTCCGGCGAGTTGCTCTCGTTGTTGGCAATATGCCGGGTTGTCTAGTAGATGGAACGGTGGTAGCTGGCGAACACGGCGAACCAGAAGTCGTAGAAGGAGGACGCAGAGGTGGCGGTAGATTCTATGGTGGTGGCAGGTAGGAGGAATAAGAAACCAAGGCAGGTCAGGCAAAGCCAGGCACACAGGGTTATCTGATCGCGAGCGCGCGAATATCTTCTCGGCTTCCGGCGCCCAACCCGTGATTACCGCGTCGATTGTCTGCAAATGGAAGCTGAAAAATACATCTCACACACCATAAGAAAATCATCGCTCGTTCCCTCCATTGAATCTACCTCTGTGCTATGTGCTTGTTCGCCGTGGCTCGAATACCTTGGTATGACTTTTGTCGTTGGTGGATACCATGGATTTACGTTTCTTTATGGCACCTATGTCGATTATTGCGAGTCGATGTATATTGTGTGTACGGCGTTATATTTTGCAATGATCGGACGTGGCGAGATCATAATTCAGTTGAATGCTACCTTTGTCGCTCGCCGTGAGCGCGAGTTACGTAAGACTCCTCTATGGTGAACGGGAATTTATGGCGATGGCGAAGTTTAACGAGCGATTTTTCTCGTATAGGTACCTGTGGAAAAATTGGAACGGTGTATTTGAGATGAATTTTTACTGCTGATTGTTTAGAATTTAGGAAATGAGTGGACATTCATGTCAGCTGACTTCCGACTCATTCTACTTAATTTGATACTTGAAATGGGAAACAGGAACTTTGTTTAAATAAAAATGTGTTAGAATTAAATTTTCTGCGAGATAGTATTATTCTAATTTCGAAAATAAGGATCGAATTGATTTTGCTTTTTGAACATTGAGAGACGAAATTGGAAAGACCTTTGGAAATTTTAGAATCGAATTCAGATTTTGGAGAATATTGATATTATTAAGGACTTATTGTTAGTACTAGAAAGCACAGTATGGAGGAAAGTTGCTCAAATTGAATCCCTTAAGAAACAGATTTTACAAATTGTAGGGCTAAATAAATAAAGTTTGGCTGAGGATATCGGTATCCTAAGTCGTACTTAGAAAGCAGATAAACTAAAAGGACATCAAGTTAATATTTTTTGCGTAAAGTTAATTAACAATATTAGTCAACATTTAAAAGATCGTCAAGAATATTTTTCAGTTCGTTTACTGTCTCCGGGACATTAATCATGCACTCATATTTTGCACTTTCTGCATCGAATCATGCCGTTTGCGTATTCCTCATTGCAAGTATCACAAAAGCAACCGTTTTTATTTATTATAATGCTTCTTTGCATTCCTTTCGTAACTCAGCATCTGTCTTTAACCCTTTGAGGACGATAGACACATATATGTAGTCAAAGACCAAAATCTACAGTTAGAGTTGAAAAATTAAAATAGCGCTGCTAAAATGTCATTAAGTAAATAGTAATTTATAACTTCTACCCATTAGCCATAAGACTTTCTCATAAAATGGTGGTTTTCCATCGTCAAATAAATGATTATCTCAGAATCTTCTAAAAATTTTTAGAGGTTAATCGTTGACTTTTCTACTTTTCCATGGACCAAATTTCATTTCCACCAATAAAACTGTGACTTCGCAGAAAAAATACTAATTCTCACCCTAAACCACAAAAACCAAGTCACACTGACGCGATTCTCCATGGATTCTACCATGACAATAAATCCCCGGATGATTTTGAACCGCGTGAGAACACAATAAACGACCGACGGTAAATTTATTTGTAAATAAATCCAGTGCGAACAGTCGACTCGGTAGCACGGCGTGTATATTACATAAATATGCATTATTCCATGAAGGCGGAATGTAAAATTGCTCTACCGGCATAAGAGTTACAAGCCCATGACCGTCGAGTTTCAGGCAATAAGAACGTTGGTGGTAGAAAAAAAAAGAACAGAAAAGAAAGAAAAAAAAAAGAACAGTACAGAGAGAAAAATGAAGAATAGACCGGGAGGCGGAGGTGGCAGTAGAAAAGAAAAGAAATGGAAAGGCACCTGGTAACTAGAATCATTCAGTTTGCAGTCTTGTATGTACGTAGCTCATCGCTCGGCTTAAGCGAGCAAGTTCTCGCTCGCTATCTACTTAATACGAAACGAGATTCCTCGTATTTCGTTTCGCTCCTTGAATCCGAAGTCTCGCCTGAATACCGAAGTATTCTCGCCTCTGATTTTCGAGATAGAGCCGTAACTGGGGCGGGCCGACATGGATGTCTGCCCGAGCCACGATCGCGCGATAATTGATTTCCATTTAATTATTTTCACGAATAATAATCCAGCACGGGTACGCCGAAAAAAGAGAAATACTGCAACGCCGTCGGCGACTTTACGACTTTTAGAACGGCTTGCTTATCGTTCTGACGTTCATTCTCGATGGAACTGCAGAGTTTTTCATTGTTGCTTTCACTGAGGATGATTGAATTCGGTGGGAATCATTTGCGATCCTTTGTTACATCATAGATCCTTCGGTGGTATCGCTTTTTGTGTGGATTTGTAGCATTTGTTTCATTTAGCGAAATGAAAAGCCTAACCCAGAGGCTAATGTTGGCTGAGAGAAAATTAAATGGAAAATAGAATACAAATTTGTTTGTTTTATTGAGATAAAAGTTTAACTTTCGATTCTACCTATTTTTGGAGTTTGATAGATGATTGACTATTTGTCTGAGTTCTAGGAGATAAATTCAATGCCTATTTGCTAGATACACAAAATATTTTAAAGAGGAAACAACTTTTCGAATGATTTTTAACCCCTTGACATACGATTTCCATTTTTTTATTATTGATTGATTTTGTATATTGATTATTTAGTTCCATTGATTTCTAATATTTGAAATAATTGTACAGAGTATCAACAATACAGCAATCATTTCAACGTCTCGTGCCCAATTGATATTCTCATTTTAGTAATTTTTGAAGAACCTCAAAATTTCATATTTCATTTATCGCTTCACGCTGTGAATCGTAGGTTAAGTGATAAAACTAGAAATTGACTAGAGCATAAAGCTAAAAACTTCGAAATATTTCACCGCCAATGAAGAATCATCAAGGTATTCATCCACGAAAAACGCGGAAGCTTTTCCCCCAAGTAGGTTTCGATCCACTTCCCCTCCCTATATGCGTCGTCCATTAAAATAGAAGCTTCTCGCACAGAAACCATTTACATTACCTTAATAATTTCCTTGCAACCTAACAAAGAAATATTAAAAACATCCACAAATAACAAACACTTTAATTATCACAATCACCGACGCATGTAACAAACAACTCCGTTTCCTATCACCCCCAAATCCACTCTTCACCGGTGAATTTCTCCGAAAAGTCATCAGTCCAACCACCTTAATTACTCTGCATCGCTACACCCTCTATCTTTCAAACCAAAGCGCAAATAATTTCAACAATCTCAACTTCTTGCATCGCCATAAATAAAAACAAACCGGTACCAGCGTTCTCCAACGGCGCTTCGGTTTGACACAAGACCCGCCATTTCCCGCGGCGCGTTTCCTACTTCCTTTTACAGGCTTTCCTCTCCATCCGGCCTGTTTGATTTTCTTCCCAGCCGTGAAGACACCTATTTCTTGCGTCGTCGGCACACCATTGTGCGAAAAAGCGCGTGTGACGTGCCGTCCTAAGAAGTGCGAGGTAACGCGTACCAATCCTCAAATGGTCGTTCCTATTTAATTCTTTTTTTTTTTCATCTCTTCCCGTTTTTCTTCCTCTGTTGTGCCGCTTGCCTCGTTCCTAGCGATATTTATGATGTTGAAAATGCGATTCACACGGAGGCAGATGGAACGAAATCCTTGTTACTCCTTCAGAGTGGTACGATTCGGTGTTGAGCATCCGGCGGCAACGCGATTTATTTGAGCTTCCGTCTTTATCGTAGACCAGGATCACGATGAAAGAGGATATAGACCATAACTACTTTACATTGCCTGCTTAGCCGGTGGCTGACTCGTGAGCACAGTACCCTCCTCGTATCCTATTATGCGAACGTGGGAGAGAGAGGGGGGGCTGAAGAAATAGATGCAACAACTCATTAAGAGCTTCGATGATAAACCGAGTTATGGATTTCCATGAAACGAAACGCTTCGAGTGTTTTGCCTGCAACTATGTTATCGTCGATCGAGTTTTTCTGCTCGTTTGCGAAAGTATATATCGTCATTGGCAATGTGGTTTTTTTTAACACCTTGCTGTGGAATAATGAGTGACGTGATGTGGTAAATTGGATGGTGGAAATATCAATGAGTTTCTTATTATTTTACCCGTTGTCGTATGATTTCTTTAGGTGCTAAGCGATAATTTAGAATTATAATGTGAAATAAGAATTCTTGATGTGTTGGATGATTTAATGTAATATTAATATTTGAGGAATAATTTAGTCGTGTTGCTTCTCATTGATATTTTCAATTTTGTAGGTTTTGTTAAACTTGATGATTTACTATTTAATTTATTGTATGGCAAGGGGTTAATATTAGGATTGTGTGAAATTAGACGATATATGAAGAATCAGCGATGAATTTATATTTTGGTAGTTCAGATTTCAATTAATGTGGAGGTAGTCACAGGAAAAATTGAACGGAAAGGGGTTAAACAATGTCTCGAGAGGAAGGAAAATAAAATTTAAGTCGGGGGAATGTTAATACTAATCTTACCAGTCTTTTAAACGTATCTATTTTTTCAAGGGTTGATCAGTCGTCTGGTTATAAAGTAATGGTAATATTTTTCCAAAATATATGGAGGATATTGTCAATTTAACATTTGGAAGAATGTAAAAAACAGTCTTTATTAATTTGATCGTGCACAGTACAATTAGTGTGAAAGGTGTGGCTGTTTTGAGCAGGTTTACAGTGTTTTGCGGAGGATCGTCACTTTTTAGCGGTTATTTTGCTATGATTTATTCCTGAAATGTACGGCGAGGTTTCCAATTTTTTTAAAACTTTCATGGATTAAATATGGAGACACTTCCGACGGAAATTTTGAGTGTAGCCTACGACATGAATATAAATAGTGGAATTCAAAAGATTCAGACAATTTCAACAGATTTGATTCTCTAAATATCTAAATATAACAGTTGCAAATCTACGAACCATCGCGAAAAATTTCTAATAACAATTCGACAGCACCTTTTATTATTAATAATAACTCTCACCCTCCACTTTCCACAATTTTCTCCATCAATACCATAATTAAAAATTCAATTACAATCTCAGACATGAATCTAAACAGTGAAATCTAAAAGATTCAGACAATTTCACCTTTAATTCTCTAAATATAACAGTAGCAAATCTACGAACTTTTGCAAAAAATTTTCTAATACCAATTCAACAGCACTTTTTTTATAATGAATAACCCTCACTCCTCATTTTCCACAATTTTCTCCATCAATACCATAATTAAAAATTAAATTACAATCTCAGACATGAATCTAAACAGTGAAATCTAAAAGATTCAGACAATTTCACCTTTAATTCTCTAAATATAACAGTAGCAAATCTACGAACTTTTGCAAAAAATTTTCTAATACCAATTCAACAGCACTTTTTTTATAATCAATAACTCTCACCCTCCATTTTCCACAATTTTCTCAGTCAATACGATTAATTTCCAATTGAATTACAATCTCAACTGCCCCACCCCCCAAAAACATTTTACAAAACTATAAATTGTCCGAGAGTTCTAACTCCCAGTTCGATCTCACCATGCTCGATTAAACCTCCAAATTACCGTTCAATTAGCACTATCAAACAATTCAACGATCTCAATCAAGATTCTCTCAGACAACGGTATTAATATCGCAAGAATTCCACCGTTTGACAAAGGGCCAAAAATACAAGTTCTCAGTGTTGTTTTGCCAGGCGTTAGGTGTGAGCCATGAAACATGGCTGTTATTGCGACTCGACATCAGAGAGTTGCCGCCTCCACCTACGCTGGCTCACGTCAACTTCTGGCACACGACATCCTCGTCGTCCTCTTTGACGAGCCACTCGAATAGGGTAGCATCGGCTTGTTTATCCAGGCCCTCGCCTCGTCGATTTCCACCGAGGGAGAACCCATGGGAGATGTCAAATCCACCCCCTTGTCCGATGCCTCGCGCCCTCGTAACATCGTCGTGCATCGTTAACTCGGCCTATTACGTATATATACGTCGACTTCGCGCGTGGAGGCGTTCAGGTAAATAGAAGGACGACTGGGAAAATAGATGATAAGAAACGTCATATGGATATGGAATAATTGATTAGCAAATAGAAATGAAATGGCGATGAGGTATGTCACAATGAAGAGGTTTTCATTGGGGTGATTGAGGGTGGAGGTTCTTTTGATAAAATTATTAGCTATTTGGGGTAAAACGTTGTAAGGGTTATGTTATATACGGAAGTAACAAAGGAAAATGAGATTCTGGAAATATTACAGAATGGCAACCCTTTTGACGTGGATAATTCATTATACTTAATTGAAGTATGTTCTAGTAATCGTAGTCATTGCCATTATCGAAAAAAATAAATGAATATCCGATGGTAGAAAATAGTAAAAAATTAATTTAAGCTAGCTCGTAACAGACCAAAAAAGGATTCCTTGCTGCAAATACGCAACAAATGAAAAATTCAAATATTTCAAAAATTCGGTCCCAAAATTGAAAAGGAAATACCACGATACGATGTCGAAAAAATTCCAACATCCACACTTTAAGAATAATAGATCAAGAAAGTACTCCTAACTCTGGAGACTCTAAAAACTCAACCTATGGAAAATTCAAATATTTCAAAAATTCGGTCCCATAATTGAAAATAAAATAACACCATACGATGTCGAAAAGAAGTTCAACATCCAGACTCCAAGAATAAGAGATCAAGAAATTAGTCCTAACTCTAAAGACTCAACAAATGGAAGATTCAAATATTTCAAAAATTAGATCCCAAAATTGAAAATAAAATAACATCATACGATGTCGAAAAGTAGTCCAACATCTAGACTCCAAGAACAACAAATGAAGAAAGTAGTCCTAACTCTAAAAACTCAACAAATGGAAGATTCAAATATTTCAAAAATTCGGTCCCAAAATTGAAAATAAACTAACACGATGGGACATCGAAAAAAAAGTTCAACATCCAGACTCCAAGAATAACCAAATGAAAAAAGTACTCCTACCTCTAAAGACTCAACAAACGGAAGATTCAAATATTTCAAAAATTAGGTCCCAAAATTGGAAATAAACTAACACGATGGGACATCGAAAAAAAAGTTCAACATCCAAACTCCAAGAATAACACATGAAAAAAGTACTCCTAACTCTAAAGACTCAACAACCGGAAGATTCAAATATTTCAAAACTTCGGTCCCAAAATTGAAAATAAAACAACACGATAAGATGTCAAAAGAAAGTTCAACATCTCAATCACAAGAATTATGACATTCAAGCCACTATATTCCAAACAATGCCATATCACATTCTCCCATCGTCACCATACATCAATCGCATTTACTTGCTCCAAAACACCCCAAAACATTTCAAACATTACTTCCATCGATTTAAATATCTCTCACAACTTCAGCTGGCAGCATCACGAAATCACTCCGCCGTTTTTAAAGTTCGAGAGCTCAGAATCTCGGTAACTTCATGTTCATAAATTTTCGCTTTCCACTGTGAACCGTGACGCCCCTCTCCAGACATACAGGACAGATCCAATGTCGGGTATAATCTATGGTGCGTATAGTCCTCCTGGCAGAACGGTTCCAGAGCGTCATATCCTTCGGCACGATTAAAGGACCGACGACTTTAATCCCGTCGGTCGTCCACGAGAGACCTGGAATACGATTCCAGCATAAAGCGACGACTTTATGGTTATTCGACGTACGATTCGCTGACGGGCTCACTTTGTGGAAGACAACTTTGCTGGAAGACGAAGAGGTGGTAGAAAAGGAAGAGATACGATGAGAAAGAGAAGTTGAAGGAAAAAGAGAGAGAAGGGTAAAGAGAAGAAACAAGAAAATACAGAGAGAGATAGAGTAAGAGAGAAAAAAAGAAGATCCAGAAGGATAGAGATGAGAGAGAAGACGATGACGAGGAGGAAGACGAGGACGACTCACGAAGGACGACAAAACGCAGCAGCCACGCCGGTTTTGCTACCTGAACGTTTGCTCCCAGCGCACGCTTTCTTTCCTGTATAGGGTGGCACGATAAAACGAGTCCCAAGTGGTGAGAAAGTTCCATGTACGTAGGAGCAAGTAGTTTTACCATGGAACTGTTCGAAGAAGATGAAAAAAAAAACGTGGTTTATTTGACTTTGTGAATATTTCATGATTTTTTATTGAGTTTTAAAATTCTGATTGAACGATGAATGGAGCACCTTGTAGAATCGTAGAGAATCCCAGAAATAAAGAACTAGGTTGATAATCGCATGCAGTTGTGAATCGAAAGAAATTTCACCGTTTCTCGAGTCTCCGAGGGAAATTTTCTAATACGACACGGCAAGGCGATTTCTCTTGGAGGATATCTTGATATATTGTTACCATTTCTGCTCACGGATTTCACGGACCAGTTTTGTCTCGCGCTAATGACCGCCGAAACTGAAGATTCCTGGTTTCGCTGCGAAGGAGATTTACCGAGTATCGTGTTTAGGTAAATTAGACATAATTTGGATGATTTATAGGACATGGTAGAAGGAGGGAATAATTAATTTCAGCGGTACGCCCGGTAAATCATAGTTGTGGATTGAGTTACAAGAGGTGTTGCGATTAAGAGGATGCAACGGAGTTGGAAGTGGTTGAATGCAAACTTGCGAATTGTTTGAAAACTGGTCGAAATGTGATCAATTATTGAACTCGAACGTTTGTGTTTGAGTGGTCGCCATTGGCGACTAGAAATACCAAGCAAATTGAAGTGACTCGTCCTCCATTGTTTCTAAAAATTCTCTAAGTTTATGGCATAGTCATAGAACAGATATTCTACGTTGATTTTATAAAATACAGTTTACCAAAGCGATCATCTTTTCCACTTCTTGATTTCTCTTTTTTCAAAGTACTTATTTAACGTATTAAAATATATTAGATTTCATGGCGGTAGTTCAAGTGTTAAAATTCAATCTTTCGATCTTCTCGGTGAAAAGTTGACATTTCAATTTAGCATTGAAAATGTTTGGAGTATTATCTTTGATATTTTGAAAGTGATATTAGCGTGAAAATGTTTAAATATATTTTTAGAAATATTAGGAGCAACTAAGTATTTACAGTACCCCCTAAAAATAGCATCAGCATAAGGTTTTCCCTCCTAAAAGTAAGAATACAAGTAGAAATTCAATTTTACAACCCTCTAAAAATATCTTCATCACCAAAATTTAATATGAAAAATTTTTCGAGTCAAATTATTGTCAAAACTTGAAATTTCATACCTCGGTGATTCTACCATCATGGAACACCCACCTGATAGTCTAAAACCAGTAAAAAATATCCGCCATCAGAATTCCTCCCTTAAATCTACCCTCATCGCCAAGAATAGCGAATTCCGACACCCTGAAACATCCATCCTCGTCTATCTTTATTCTTCCACATCCTTCTTATTGGAAAAACTTAGAAAATAAAGTAACTGATGCTGCACATGGTTTTTTTAATTAAACAAAATTAGTTTATTTTTATTCTTAAACGTATAAAACAATATAAATTTCGAAGCTGGGACAAATAGCATCCCAGAACTACTGGCATTAAGTTTTGTAATATTTTTTAACACTAAAACTACCAGTGTTAAATCTATCATATTCCAATATGTTAAAGAAGTATTTTGAAACAAGGAGACTTAAGAGATAGAAATGATTATCGATTCGGTAATTTACGTTTTGAAATGTCAATTCTATGACTCTCCAATAAACTTGGAGAACTTCTGGGCAAAAATTTAGAACTAGTCATTTTGACTTTTGGTAATTCTAGTGGTAACATATGAAATAATTACTTTAGAGAAAGAGGAATCAGCGCGATTTTGCAATCTAATTTTTAGCAAAAATTGAAGACCAGCCATTTTGACCAGCTCATAAATAGTTCTAGTATTAAGATATGAAATAATTACTTTAAAAAAAGAGGAATCAATTCTGCAATCTAATTTTTAGCAAAAGTTGAAAACCTGTAATTTCGACTTGCTAGGATTTTCTATTGTTAACTATCAACAATGAAACTGAAGCGTAAAATTTCGAAGTCTCTTTAGTATTTAAAGCAGCAAGAAACACCCTGTAGAAAGTCGATTCAAGGAGGAACAGCGAGAAAGAGAGAAGAAGCGTAGACCATACGAAGTAAACGCATCGTGCTGAGAGTTGATGTGTGGCCATTGTGACGGAATTTTGATAACGACAGGGAACACCACGGGGTATCCCGCGGCGCTACCCGCGATTCGGACGTCGGGCATAATTCTCGTAAAATTCTCGGCTTTATGGTAATGTCCCTCACCGAGTCGCTATGGTGGACCGCGTCAGATTCGAATTTTCTCCCTGGCCGCCACGGGCCGATGTCATTCTTGGACTGGTTGGATGATTTTTTTCTTATCACGATTGGGAAGGCACGCAGACGATTTTCTGAAGGAGCGGGATTCATTTCCACGTTGCCGCTTCTCAGAATGGAGTCAGTAATTTTTACCTTTCTTTTTTCTTATGGTGAAATGTTCATCGAATGTAAAAATTGGAATTTGCGGTATCCGTTGTTTAATGGGATTCTTTTGGAGGATTGTGATGTTGTGTTGATTATGGCTGGAGAAAATTGAGATTATTTGAGTGATAGATTTGGCAGATTAGGAAAATTGAGAGATTTAACCCCTTGACATACAATAACGAGCGACAATCGTGATGAGGTAAATCGTATAGAAAATTTTCACGTTTTACAAAACCTATTACTTTGAAAATTCTCTAATCTTTTCTCTAAGAATTCTTTCTGAAACATTAAATGTCCATTAAAACTCTATCAACCAAAATTTTCAAATTCCAACCCCCCAAATCTCCAACCTTCGCCCTCTCACGACTCACATTGCCAAAAATTTATAATTAGTGTTTGGCTTCCTGCAAAATACTAAATGTCAATGAAAATTTTCACCCAAAACATTCAAATTCCAACCCCCCAAAGAGCTCCCCCCTTTAACGTCTTACATTTTGACAAATTTGTATCAAACTCTATCTAAGACAATGAATGTCAATTAAAACCGTATCACCCAAGATTTTTAAATTCCAACCCCCCAAGAACCTTCGCCCTCTCATGGCTCACATTTACAAAAAATTTATCATTAATGTATGACTTCCTCCAAACCAGTAAGTTTCAATCAAAACTGTCACTCAAAACTTTGAGATTCCAACCCTCCAAAGACACTCCTCCCCTTTAACGTCTCACATTTAGACAAATTAGTATCAAACTCTATCTAAAACAATAAAAGTCAATCAAAGGTCTATCATCAAACGCTCTCAAATTTCATCCCCAAATACCTTCTTACGACTCACATTTACAAAAAATTTATCATTAATGTATGACTTCCTCCAAAAGAGTAAATGTCAATCAAAATTCTATCACCCAAAACATCCAAATTCCAACCCCCCAAAGAGCTCCCCCCTTTAACGTCTCACATTTAAAAAAATTTTTATCAAACTCTATCTAAAACAATAAATGTCAATTAAAACTGTATCACCAAAAATTTTCAAATACCAACCCCCCAAAAACCTTCACCCTCTCATGACTCACATTTGCAAAAATTTATCATTACTGTATGGCTTCCTCCATACCAGTAAACGTCAATCAAAACAGTCACTCAAAACTTTGAGATTCCAACCCTCCAAAGACACTCCCCCCCTTTAACGTCTCACATTTAGACAAATTAGTATCAAACTCTATCTAAAACAATAAATGTCAATCAAAGCTCTATCATCAAAAGCTCTCAAATTTTATCCCCAAATACCGTCTTACGACTCACATTTACAAAAAATTTGTCATCACTGTATGACTTCCTCCAAAACAGTAAATGTCAATCAAAGTTCGATCACCAAAAACTTCCAAATTCCATCCCCCAAAGAGCTCCCCCTCTCACGGCTCACATTTACAGTAGTTTCACACGGCGAGCATCGTTGCACTCGGACTTACCGAATTTCTCACAACTCTCCTACCGATGTCGGAGTCCTCCGTAGTCGTTATCCGAGATAAAATCTTCCTGGTTACACGTAACGCTGGAAAGTCCGCGTGCTCCAACTCGATTCTCGCCCTCCTCCGCCCTTCGTCCCTTTTCGCTCGAGTATCAAGTCCATCTTTATCATCGTCCTCACGGCGACACTGCGGGATGTCGACCCTTTCGAGTTCTAATCTCGAAACCTTTCACGGGCAGTCGGAAAGGTGAACAGCCGCTTTGCAGATGGAGAGAAAGAGAGGAGGAAAAGAGATATTAAAGGCTCTCACGGTTTGCGCGAGTCTCTCGAAATGCAGGTCGGGTCGTTAAGATGTTAATTGGCATTTTGTTGTTACAGTTTCGGCGTGACCCGATAGCCGCGTTTTCGTGCCTTCGTGGAAGTCGAGACCTTCAGGGAGAATTAAGAATGAGGAGGGTGAAATGAAGACACTTGGAATGTTTAGAGTCGTGTATATTGTTTCAGTTTTGTTACTAATGAAGATGTAATGATTAGAATTATCAGTGGGACGTTATGTTTTATGGTTTGGAGTTTAGGACGAGTGGAGAGTAGATGTCGACATCTGAGGGATGGTTGTTTGGAGTTATGGTCAGGGTAGAAGCAGGATTGAAGTTATTAGAGATAAAGAGCTTTGATAAGGAAAGATTTTTTTACATTTTTGCAGAAGAAATTATACTATTTGTATATTTTGTGTTTGTATATACAGAAAGGGGTGTAATTAATTATGCTTCTTATTTATTCTCTAGGAGAATATGTAACGTGGCGGTGTATAGGAGAAATTTCTTTTATTCCATTCCCATAAGTTAAGACGGTTTGAAGTATTAAAAATTCTAGAAATTCTGAAAACTAATATTGCTCCAAGCTATAACTTCAGAGACCTGAGAAAAATACCATCGCAGTTACACTTAATCTTTACAACCCCATATGAAGCAAAACTTATTACAGACATCACTACTTAATCAAATATGAATTTCTCCATAACTTAGAAAATGTCCAACCTTCCAAAAATTACCTAAACCCATCAATTAACCATATAAATAAAAAAATCCTAAAAACCACCCCCTGAACTGATCCCAACCATTAAAACCCCAAGAAGACAGCAATTTCCTATCACACGATGCTTGACCGATGAAAAGCAACCGATCCAAAGACATCTACAAAAAAAATTCATAAAATCTTCCGTAGAATTCATGACAAAAAATCCACCCTCCCCATTGAGACATCGCGCCGTATAATTGCATTGGTTTCTCGCCCGATAATTTCAGCGATCGTTGTGCATCGGACAGATCGCGTTGCATTCTGTCGATCTCCTTTTTCTTCCGTTGTACGTTGTAACATGTTGGAAAAATCGTCGGCTGATTAAAGGCCCGTTTAGTATGCTCGGAGCAGGGTCACTGATAAATAGCTCCGCTTCTTCCAACCGCGCAAAAAGCTTGCTAAGCGCCACGGCCCATTCATGCCACATACGAAACCATATGTGGCGTTGTCCTTCGCGTGTTACACTTACACGGGATTCCGGAGCTACGGGGGCCTCGTGCTACCATGGAATTTACATTCCCTATGCGAACCTCTCTGGAATCGAATAGGGAATGAATTCTCTACGACGGCTCGAGCATTTGTTTTCCGGGAGACAGTTGCAATTGCTGCAATTTTCATTGTACTTTCTTCCTTTTTCGTGGGATGAATTTAGTCTTAGGAGGATCATTTTATGGGGTTAGGTGGTTTTTTAGGGCGTTGATAATTTAACGGGGGTGTGGAGATTAATGTTAATTGGACTGAGATGATTAATAATTTTGGAAGCCATGTTTGGGAAACGATAATTTTCAACATTTCACCGGCATTGCAATTAACTGTATTAGGGTTTTTGAGGAAATTTTGATACTGAAGAAAGTATGGGGGAACTTAGCTTATATACTTGTTAAATTTAAACATCCCCTGTATTTTGCTAATTTCATAAGTTTATCAAAATTAATATTTTTTTATTAAAATGCAGAATTTTCAATTACAATGCAGAAATCTTAAAGACACGAGTAGATATGTAATCAACAATAAGTGTGTGGCTTCCTGCAAAATAATAAACCGAAAAATTTGAGATTCCAACCCTCTAAAAACACTCCCCCCTTTACCGTCTCACATTTAGAAAAACTAGTATCAAACTCTATCTGAAACAATAAAAGTCAATCAAAACTGTATCACCGAAAATTTTCAAATTCCAACCCCCCAAAAATCTTCGCCCTATCTCGAGTCACATTTACAACAATTTACCATTACTGTATGGTTTCCTGCAAAATACTAAATGTCTATCAAAACTCTGTCACCCAAAACATTGACATTTCAACCTCCCAAAGACCGAAAATAACATTTTTCTATTAAAATGCACAATTTTTAATCACAATGCAGAAATCTTAAAGACACGAGTAGATATGTAATCAAGAGGTATAGGTTATTGAAGAAATTGAAAAATTGGTAAATATTACAATTTTATAATCGCATGAAATTTTATTGGAAGATCGAGACCGGAAGCACAGTGACAATTATGCCTATAGTTTCCAGCATGCTAATCAGGCAGCTGAATAATTAAAAAACTGAGTCGAAACTGTTTCAGATGGGATTGAAACTAATTCCGTTGTTCTCATTGATATTCTTCAGATTTTTACAATGTTTCACTGCTTTCGGATATTTTCTGGAAAAATATCTTTTTTCTTTGGCCAACATTTTGATTTTGACTTTCTCATAAGAATATACTTTTTAACACTAGAACTACCAAACCAGTCCAAATGACTGGTACACAATTTTTTCCAAAAATTTTCCAAGTTCATAGAAGAGCCATTGAACAAAAATTCTGCTTCCATCACAAAAGATATAAATCACTGAATTGATCATCCTTTCTGCTAGTCGATTTCTTCTTTTTCAAAGTACTTATTTAATATATTGAAATATGATAGATTTAACGCCGGTAATTCTAGTGTTAATCATAAAATGTATATTTATTTCTCATCATTTAAAAAAGTCTCCAATAGTCTCAAAAGTCGCAAGTATAATTATAATACCATAGAAATTCAGCAACGAGTAGAACATTCGAACTCTGCATCATTACCTCCAAAGGCTGAATCATCATCCCTCCTTGCAACGCACTTATAATTGTCGCTGATTAGTCAAGTCAGTCTAAAGCACATAAAACACCCTATTATACTATTTCCTCCATCGGCTCACGTTGAACCAACCCTCGTTGCAAAATCTCACCCCCATAGATGTTCTCCACCCTAAATCATAGTCCCTCGGTTAGCTCTTTAAAGAAAACCCACGTGTACCTTTTGATACGTCGAGTGATACGGGAGGAAAAAAAAATTGCAAAAGCACAGCGATGTATCTTTTTGAAAAGCACCCGGTGCACTTTCAGATTTAATATCGCCGTTGGTTTGAAAGGCTTCGAAGCTGCTCGAAACGCGGTTGAATCGGTTGGATTTTTCCGTGAAACTATTAAAATTAATCCGATTAAAAAGAGATCGCGAGACTCGACGATATCCAGTCTGCTTCTCTCCACTTTTCCTCCGCCGGAAACCACTCGTTTCATATGTACATCCACGGTCTGTCTTTCACTCGTAAGACTTGACCGTACCCTCTTGACTCGTGTCGTGATATAAAGGAAAAAAGCGGTTGTGGAAGGGTTGGAGAAAAAAAATTCTTTTCGAAAGTAATAGAGACTGGGGGAAGAAAATAAAATGAGGAAAAAAATAACGAAGTGGTGTATAGATATGCGTGTACGCGCGAGCGTAGAGGCTAAGGGGGTACCCTTTCGTCGAGGCTAATAATTAAAATGCATTCAGCCGAGTTATAAAGCCTTAACGATGTGCGTGCGCGACCGATTTTTTGCCACGTATCCTGGGCTTTACGATACAATTTACTGCTCATTTAATTTTACCTTTCCGCTCCATTGATTTAAGTTCGTCTGCTGCCGTCTGAATTGACTCGGTGAATTTTTCGATCGGGAAGATCGTCGCTGTTGTTTCGTTACTTGGTTCACTGGGTTTTGACGTTGTTTCGGTGTTATTCCACTTTTTTTTAAAGAAGAATTGAGATTTGTGGTTGTTTCTGATTTTCTTGCACTTGCAAATGTTTAGGGGTAACATAGGATACAGTGAAATTTTATAGGAATTTTGAGTTATAATAATTGCGAATTTTTTAATACATGAGAGATTTAACTAGTTAACTGTGGTGACTTGTTTTGAAAATGCGCGCCTACGTGGGTCATGAAGATCGAGAGATGAGCATAAATCTTTCTCAAATTATTTATACTTTTTATTATTCGTTTCATTTTGGCATGGCCTCTAAATATTTCAAATATCTTCAAAATTTTAGTTTTCGTCAGAATTAATAAATGACCAGTGCACGCTAACTTTTACGCATGACGAGTATACTCGTTAATACACAGAATTCTGCTGTTTCTCTATGACGAGTATACTCGTCAATCACAGCTAATTGGTTAATTCTTTGTGGACGGAGACATTTAAAAAATAATAATTTCTTTGGTGACAGAAAACAATTTTCGTTCGAAATTCAGAAAGTTAAGCTACAAAAACTATAGATTGCTAATGCGTCATTGTATTTTTAACAATTTTATTTCAATATTTTGACACCAACTGTGGATATATGTGTCGATAGAAGTTACAGTTATATACAATATTAAAAGTTATACTTCAAGAAAAATGATAATTGTAGCGTTCAACTTGTTAATAGATTAATTTCTGTTGTGCACTATATTTTCATGGTTTCATATTTCTCGTATTATAATTTTATCTAAGGTAATTTAGGATAAAAAATGAAAACTTCATTTCATTTAATGTTTCGTTCGGCTGGAATTCTTTGTTCGAACGAAAAGAACGATTCTGCTTCGAAATAGAATACGTGATTCGGTAGAATTGTATCTGCAAAATGGCGTCCGCTCAGTGTCACGCACCGCTGGTGCATCGCATTTCTTTTTGTTGTTTGCTTTGGTAAAAGTACCGAAGAAATATTCAGTATTGTTGCCACATTAATTAACAGTATAATTGGAGAATAGAAAATTATTATTTGAACGGGCAAGAAGTAAAATTTCTCCATTCCAGGTGCATGAAAATTGAATAAGTATAAGAAAAAACAGTAGCTATAATTAAAAGTACTTTTTTATTACCTATGATAATAATTAATACAATTTTTCACAATATTATTAACAATACGACCATCGATTTGGTTTTCAAAATAACAAATTTTAACACTAGATTTACGGATTTTTATACATCCATTTTTTGAAGTCACAATTTGACTCATAAAAGAAAATTGAAGTTATTTGCAATGGAAATAGTTCCAAATCAATATAAATGAAAGATTTGTTATTAAAGAATTAAGAAACCAATATATTATATATATATAGTAATCAAATTTTGAGTGAGCCAAATTGGCTCCGCAAATCTAGTGTTAAAAAAAAAGTATAAATCAGGTTACAGATGTTATAATCATCAATATAAAAATAATTAATGGTAGAAGACCCATTATTATTAATATCTTCTCAATATCTTCATTATAATTGCTGACAAGTTAAATACATAGCCGATAAGATTGACGAACCTTCAGCATGGAAATTTTCATTTTAGTATAAAAAGCAGACTTTTTCACCACTTGAAAGCAACATGTCGTGATTTTCCCTCCCGTGGGGGTCGTGACCCGACTTTGAGGAATCAAGAGAAGGAAGATCGAAGTCCGGCATACCGAAACGAATCGCCAAGTCGAAGATCAAAGAGCACGTGAAGTTCTTCTAACGAGGAATGCTCTTAAAGATAATTAGTCGGTAAACGTTCGAATCTGACCTTCTCGTACAACGTAATACTATTAATAAAGTACTACTATAAAATCCATCTAATCCTAAATGAATTACTACACAAGAAAGGAACATTTATTAACTAAAAATGAGTAATCTTCCATCATCTAAATCATCATCAAATCAAACCTCCGTAAAATAGATACAAGTAGTAATAAATCCAAGAAAACCTTGATATTATAAATAATTCACAATGTAACTCGATGATACCTCGTTAAAATAGAGAATTCAAAAGTGTAGGAAAAGCAGAATAACAAAAGCTCATCGAACAGAAATGAAATGAGTTCACCGTAACGGCAACTGACGTCCCGGAAGTTCGGAATTGAAATAAAAATGAAATTGAATCGCCGAGACGTTGCAGAAAACGTCTCCCGATTAAGCGTTCGAAAGGATTCGTTCGATTTCTCCGAGGTTTTAATTCGTCGACGTTACTCCACGAGTATCTCACGAGATTTCCAATAACGCAGAAGTCCCCATCGATAATCTCGTTTAGCCGGTCGTTTTCTTATTACCTCTTTCTCTCCCCTGTTCCCAAGGCTCACAGCGATTTCTTACGGATATGTCTCGAGGATACGATAAATCATCTCGTTTCTCGAACACGGTTCGGCGAGCATTTTTATTTGACGGCGGCAGCCATGTAGCGACTTTCCAAAGGCTACGTGCGCGGTAAATTAAGTACTCCCGTATCCGCCCTCGAAAGCCTGTCAGGTGTTCTCGTTCAACTAGAACGCCGTTCGTCCCACCAAAAAGCCCATGCCGATCGTCGTTCTGTCGTCGTCGAAAGGTTCGAGACATCGAGCAGGAATTTTAGCGGTTTGTCTTGTTGTTGGTCTTCTTTCACAGTTTTTTTTTTCTGTCCACGGTGAATAAGAGAGGTGCCATGAGTGGAGCAATTCTGCTAATATTCAATTGTCATCGTATTGTTGTCCATTAGGTGCGTTAACACTAGAACTACCAGCCTCAAATCTAACATATTTTAATAAATTAAGTAAGTAGGGGAGAGCGGGGTTAAAAGTTACCGAGGTAAGTTGTCCCGATTGAAATAACTCCGCGAGGAGAAGAGATAAGAATATTTTGTAAATTCGTAATGAAATGGAACGCCACATTGCACCGACAATAGCCATTTTAAACAAACGAGTGGGACCCGGAACAACGGAACGACAGCACGTGCCTCGCTGGTCCACGTAAAAAAATATTTTCGCATTTGGTATTTGTGATCTATCTCACGAATGATTCGTACGATATTGTTGAGTAGTACTTAAATAAACAGACTTGGTTTAATCATTTATTGTTTTTTATTTCACAAATAATAGCTTTAACAGAAATGGTAACAACTTATCCCGGCTTGTTAACAACTTGCCCCAAGTCGGGGTAAGTTGTTACTTTCCGACTTTAGGCATTAAAAAATTAATAATAAAAGAATCTCTCAAAAAACGACCCAAATAACTGTCTTAATATCAAAGTTACATATGTAAGTTGATTATGATCGCATCGTATGAATACTCGAAGCTAGTATTTTGACAAATTTTAAAGTTAACTAAACATCGGAACTTTTTGCCCCGCTCTCCCCTACTTTGAAAAAGGGAGAATCAAGCGGCGGAAAATTTGAACGATTGGGTGATTTATGTTTATTGATATAGACGTAGAATATTTATCCCATGACTCTTATGTAAACTTGGAGAATTTTTGGAAAAAATTGTGTAGCAGTCATTTTGACTGGTTTGGTAGTTCTAGTGTTAATTAAGCTCCTTTAACACTAGATTTGAGAAAACTATCAAATTGATGAATTTTTACTTTTTTTAAAACGATTTTCAAAATCATAGAAACGTGGTAATGTAGGTATGTCACATGTACTGTATAATATACAAATTACTTAATGGATTGTCTCCTTTGCCAGTTAATTTGTCTTTTTTGAAGTAATTATTTAATGTGGTTAAGTATAACATGTTAAAGGTACGTGAATCTAGTGTTGATTGTTACAATCAAAGTTGTTTTGAAAAATTAATATCTCAGTTTAAGTATACATGGGCTTAGGTCAGTTTCAAAATAAAGGGCTCAAATATTGTTATGCTTTGTTACGCAGAACAGTATTTTATATCAGAATATATCACAATATTTTCGATAAGATAAGTTTTGAGGTGTATAAAGAACTGCATTTTGAAAAAATAGCATTAGTTTTGGCAAGTTTGTGGAGAACTTTGTCTAGTGACGTATTTAGAGAAAGAATTTTGTGGATGAACAAGTATTGACACACCTACTTTTCTTGGAATATTTTTAAAGTATGAAATAGTCTATTAATATTTACTATTAGCAAGATTAATTCTATTGAGTGTAAGTAGTTAGGAAAGTTAGGAAGAAAAAGGTGATTATCAACAACAACAGAGATTAAGAAAACTTCTTATTGGTACACTCTTCGGATACAAATGGTAAGGTCTTTTGATTTTGGTAATTATAATGAACTGTATCTTAGGAAATATAGTGTAACACATTTTGCAACACTGATAATTGATGAATTAACTAAATAATTGCATGCCTCGTAAGTCAGCAACATTTATTTTACTAAATGCTTGGCATGTAACATTATTTGAGGCCAGAAGTTACAACAGTTAAGGAAAAGAAGACAATTTAAAATCACAAACAGAAACAAAGATTAAGATAATTTGATGTTTTTGAGAAGACCGAAGATATTTGTCTTGCGATTAATAAACAGTGTACCACACTCTTTGTACCTGCTGCAAAGGGTAAGGTCTCTTGATTATGATTAGTAATTTTTTTATTACGACTATTGTGAGCTATAATGAACTTTATTGTAGAAAATATAGTATAAGATATTATCCAATAATGATAATTGAAGTATTAACTAAATAATTGCATCCTTTGTAAGTAAACAACATTAGTTTCACTGGTAACATCGCGCACAATATTATTTGAGGCAGGAAGTTAATACAATTAGGAAGAGAAAGGTAATTTAAAATCATCAACAGAAACAAAGATTAAGATAATTTGATGTTTTTGAGAAGACCGAAGATATTTGCTTTGTGGTTAATTAAAAGTGTATTACAGTCTTCATCTGATGCGAAGGGTGACATCTTTTGATTAATAGTTTACATACCGGTATCTAATCTTCGCTTGACTTCTTTAATAACAAATGGAACTTTGATTCTGACAGTAGTATAATTGTAAGTCATTTATTCTTCGTTTGGACGCAGACTTTTTGTTTCGAGCTGCGAATATGATTCTCTGTAATCAGATCGCTATCACCTCCGCTAAAAGGTTCAATTTCTTATCGCTTCTACAAAGTAGGCCTGTCCAGTTCAATCTTTTATCCTTTCAGCTGATAATCGTCACTCCAAATTATTCAATCTCCAAACACACACATTTAATTTCAACCCTTTGACTGCGAAAGACGTATATATACGTTCTTGCAGATTTGCCAATAAGTACTACAGAATTTTACCAATAATACATTTCAGTTGTAACATTCTTGCTTACTTAATCGCTATGCAAATATAGTGCCATATTTTTCTAACACTTTCTCACTAGCATGCGCCGCACTCCAAATGTGAGTTAAAGGGTTAAACCTCCATGATCTATCACTAAACATCGTTTCTTTCCAATATCAACACTAGAACTACCAAGCAAGTCAAAATGACTGGTTTCCAATTTTTTCCAAAATTTCTACAAACTTGTTGGACAGTCACAGAATAGAAATTCCACATACATCTTATAAAACATAAATTACCGAATCGATTATCTTTTTCACTTCTTAATTTTCCTACTTTCAAAGTACTTATTTAGCATATTGAAATACCTATAATAGATTTAACACCGGTAGTTCTAGTGTTAAAATGAAGTTTCCCATAAAAACACAGAATTTACATCGGTCGTTGTTCTAATCCGTTACAACCCCAGTGTAAATCCACAAAAGAAATTTCAACCGAGTGAAACTTACTTTGAAATAATTACCTTCGCAAGTTCACGAGTTTCTACGAGCGTAGATCCAAAACAGAGGCAAATTCTGTGTCTCATTTTGGGTAGCGAGGAAGGAAGGAGCTTAGAATTTCGTAGGCAGGCATTAGAGACGCACGGTCTGGTTCGAATAACTTCTGCGGTGGCGCCTTGACGCATGAATAACTAACCTCTGGCCCCTCGACGCGGTGTGGGTGGCGTTGGATTTTTTACACGACTGC
Source organism: Cerceris rybyensis (assembly GCA_910591515.1). NCBI lineage: Eukaryota > Metazoa > Arthropoda > Insecta > Hymenoptera > Crabronidae > Cerceris > Cerceris rybyensis. Next base: position 6,735,268 of record OU342800.1, on the reverse strand, counting down.
TCGCCGGCATCGAGCCTGGAAACTGTGAGCCCAGTAGTAATTATTGCTCTGCCCCTCCTCTTCCTTCTACTCTTTTTCTTCCGTTCCCTTTTTTTCCCTCTCCCTTCCTCTTCCTCGCGCTACCAACCCCTCCGCGCTTTTTTTCTTCCTCTGTTTCTTCATCTCTCTTATTCTCTTTTACGCTCAGTTTAATTAAAGGGCGAGAACTCGCTAGGGAAATGCACCTGCACGCCCAACGATCTTCCCGCGAGAGTTGATACTCGATGACACCGAGATCTATGTACCTGGATCTTTGTTAACCCCCTGTAGTCCGAATATTTTGTGATATTTGGAGATCAGTTGCATAGCACATCAAAAAACAAATAAAAATGCAATGTTAAATAATAGATTTAACCCTTTTAGTGCCAACCGAAAAAATTGTTTGAATTAATGAGAAATGTAGTTGCGAATAAAATTGATAATCATTTGGCCATAGTTTGATATAGAACACGCAATATAGAGCATGAGTTATGTATTTTCAATTATCTTTCTTAAAAATACTAATATCGTATTAGAAACTAAGTAATAACACTACGATGCCTAGCGTTAACACTATTACTAACGACGATATATCGTCGTCCGGCACTAAAAGGGTTAATTTGATTTCTACAGAATGAATTTTAAAGAATTTCGTAACTTTTCTGAACTGAATTGTAATATTTGGGAGATTTGAAAAATTTAGTTCGAAGAGTAGAATCTTAGGTGCGACTTGTGTTACCTTAAAATAACAGGGGCCCATAGAGGGTTAATTGAGCTGAGAAGTGAGAGAGTTTGATACTTGTTGACGGAGAATTTTTATGGGAATTATTTAGAGACTTTGTTTTGTGTGAAATGTTCTTGATAATTGTAATAAGTGCAGTTATCAATTGGATAGTACAGGTACAGTCCGACAACTTAAAGATGACTAGACAACGGAATGCAGACGTGATTCGTAGAGGGGATAGTCATGTTGCATTTATTGAACCCACTACGTAGAGTGTTTGCCTCAGTAGATTGTGTTTGGGGATTCCCAAAACAAAATAATGGAAATAGGCGATTGAAAATGAGAGATTCCGCCGCTCCCTAGTCAATTTTCACTTATCGAACTATATCTCTGCTACAACACAACATTTTAAAGCACGGTTTCGCTATAACACGATTCATAATTTTGAATAAGATTTTTGGTGTAGTTGTCGAAGGCTGTTAATTTAGGGGTACGTTTATTTTGAATGGTGTCAGTGTTGTAGGGATTTTATTATCAATGGTACCAATTGGGAAATTTTTCAAGAAACTGCGAATCACTTTGACCAACTTGGTACTTTTACCAGTAACACTTTGAGGCACAGGAATACACAAAATAAAATGGCCCATATTGCACATACATTTTTTTGTTTTAAGTGAATAAAGTTGGTTTATATTTATTGACAAAGTTATATAATGATGAGACAACCACCTTTCTTGTTTATTTAAAAATCTGAAAATTTATATTTATTTCAACCGAAAGGCGTCACCCGGCGCGGCCTGGGTCAATTGCTGCCGGGGCTCTAACGTAATTTTGGGCAAACTATTGGAAATTTATATGAAATCATATTTGTTGGGCGCCAGTTGGTTCTATTAACCAACACAAGTTTTATTTAACAAAATAAGGCTAGTTGAGCCAGCGGTAGGTGAGGCCCTCTCAGGGGAGGGTAGGTCGGACGACCCGAAAGGTAAAGTACAAGAAATGGAATGCCAAATATAAAGACAAAATTATTTACTTCAGATAAATAGTTCTCACTTACTTGACAATTGTTGTTGCTTAACACTAGTTATTGACAAATGTATTCAAGCCGTAGCCGTAACAATTTCTTATTGCGAAATATATCCTTTATAATATCTTTCTATAGCTTATGAGACCGGAGATTACTCTTGAACCTTATTCGACGGTCCCCCGGGACAGAGTGTCGCATGCTCGATCGGCGATCGATTCCGATAGATGTTCGCCCTCTGCTGGCCCTTTGTCTATTACGATTAACGGCGCCATTTTCCCTGCGAGGGAATTTCGAACGCGAGTCGGTAATATTCTCGCTTATCTGGAGTCAGATCCCCGACGATGTTGAGTCGGTTTGACAATTTTACTTTCCTGTCACATTCTCCCCCCTCAAACCTCAACGTCGGAGAGGGATGATCTCAGCGAAGCTGCGAAACGGTCTCTCTACAATAAGAGCTAATTAACAATCTTATAAATTTTAAAATAGGTTTTAGCAAGTAGAGAACTAGAGTCTTACCTGAAGTATTCCATGACATAAATTGAAAAATCTTGTCTCCATAATTTCCTCACTCCATTTCCTGTGGAAGGAAGGGATTATCGGAAACACACGCAGTCACGACATGTTACTATGAGACATTTGTTAAGGAGTAGTAGGTAGGCAAGGACAAACACAATAAAGAAAGTCTCTAATGATTAACAGATTATCCTCGCACGCTGACATTGTCCAGTTGAGGAGTCGTTGATAGTTGAACGGGATCCCTGCTGGGTCTTGTCGAAAGTTTTCTTAAATTTTGTTGGGACCACGACCTTGATCTTCTCGTCTCCGCTCAGCTCTGGGCGCTCCTTCATTATTTGGTTGAAGGTTGGTTCCCGCGGTAGTGACGCTGGTTCGACTACTGACGGTGCGACTTGTGCAGACGGGTTGTCCGTCGATCGGGGTGTCTTCATGTAATGTCTGCCCGTTTTCGTAGCAGGTTCTCCTGGTGGAGGTCTGCTTCTGTGATGACAGTTGTCTAAGTCTGTAGCCTGGAAGGCAGTTTGTTGCGTATCTTTTGCAACAAAGTGCGGGCTTCCTCGGGTGCTCCTGCCTTGATGGTTGTCACTGGCCAACGCTTGCTGAACTTTGGTATGGCTCCCTGCCCTGTGGGAGCGGGTTTGTCCTTTGTGACGGTTAATTGTTCATCGAATAACGACGCCAGGGTGATATCCTCATCGTCCGATGTGGCACCGGAAGAGCTGTCGCTGCCTATCGGAGCTTGCAGGTTTATGGGCTCCTTTGTCAAGTCGGCGAGTTGTCGAATCGCCTGCTTCTTCTTCTCGACGTCTTCTGTTCTTGCCAAATTAGGGGTTGATGCGTCCATTTTGACAATACAGTTTATGTTTAACGCGGGGATAAGACAAACATAAAGGTGACGAAAAGGACATCTACAGAGGAGTGTTAGGGTTCCTAAGACTACGACGTGGAATCTTTAAGCCTGTTAGATAGTATTTACCAATGAGTTTGTTATTCTGGTCTACTAGCTCCACAGTCATAGGTCCTAATACCTTTCTTATTTTGGCTGCTCCAAGATATTTGTGTGCCAGCTTAGCATTGTAACCCTCTGCTTTATTACTAAGTTTTTTTTTATTAGGATGATAGACTTCCATCCCTTCCTTTACCTTAATTTGTGTTACCCTGTCTTTATTGAACTTGGCGAGACGTTCGTCCGAATATTTCTTTAATTGCATTTCGATTTTATGCCGTAACTCATCGATGTTATTCATTCTCTCTACCTAATGGTTTACTGCGTCATTTGAAACACGAGATGCATTTTCTGAGCTACTGACATGTCGAAAAATTGCTTCTCGCCCGTGGTTTAGGAAGAATGGCGATATTCGCGTTCCTGCAGGTGGTACCGTGTTATACGCGAACTGAAGTTTGGACAAATATTGATCCCACTCGCTATGCTTGTCTTTGACGAATGCAGCTATCATTGGTTTTATTGTCTGGTTAACGCGCTCTACCGGATTTCCTTGTGGATGCACTAACGGAGTGGTAATATGTTTTACTCCTCTCGCGGCTAAGAAATTGCTGACATCCCTGTTAAGATACTCCTTACCGTTGTCGGAGATAATCGATTGAGGTGTACCCCATCTATCGAAAATAGCGTCCAATGCTTTAACTACCGTTTTACCCTTCTTACCGCGAGTCGCGAACAATTCGATGCATTTTGTCGAAAGGTCTTGAATGACAATTATATGGGAGTTACCTTTCTTCGAACGAGTAGTCTACGAGTTTACTAGAAATTGTTGCGTGTAATTCATTATCCGTAAGATCTAACTCGTCCTCCGTTCCGTCCTCTATTTCCCATAGAAAGTTTGTAACGTTATTTTGAATTACTTGCGGGTTATCCCCTACATAGTGCAAAGTATGTACCACGGGGTTGCTAGACTTTCGGTCAAGATCTTTTATCTGGTCAATTTTTATTTCCGTATTTATATTATCCTTATTAATACGATTATTTCCCTCGGTCACGCCCTGTCGTCTAGTAACTGAAGGAGAAGCTACTGAGGGCCTTTCAGGTTTCCCTGAAATGCTGAACAATCTTTATTAGTGTGTCCCTTTTTCTTGCAAATAAAACACACTTCTTGTCTTTCCGCGGAGCACGAACGCGCTAGGTGTCCCCATTCACCGCAATTATAGCAAAATACTTTACTCCAATCTCGCGGTGTATTAGGCCATACTTTCTGTGAAGTATCGTTCGACTTGGACGAAACATTACTCCGCTTGATTTTTTCGTCTAAATTAGATAGGTTTTGTTCTAACCGTTGGTGTGTTAACGACTTGGAATTAAATGTGGTTCGTTTATTAGTTCTATTCGACCAGTGAATTTTCGGCTGAAAAGCTTCTAAGTTCGCGGCGGTATTGTAATTTTGGTTTGCGCTATTTTGGGAGATTTCCGAATTATCTTCGCTTGAAATTTCCCTTTGTAGTTGTCGCATATCCACCCTTTCTTTCCTGGTCCGCGTTTCTCTATTGCTTTCGATCGAACGATTATAGATGTAATATCTTTCATTTACATAATGTAAGAAATCTTCATAATTAGTAATCGGCAAATTTAAAATTTCTAAAGTTAGCCGCGGATTGAATTTTACCAGGATCTGTTTTAATTGATCTTTAAACGATGGTGGACGTTTCATTTTTTCGAATATGAAGCGAGCTCTACAAGTGAACAACGCGAGACTCTCGCCCCTTTCTACTTTTAAATCTCGGATTTCAGCAAAAAGATCACCGTCAGCTTTCCTAACTCCCCATTGGTATCGGAAGGCTCTTGTGAATTCTCTCCAAGTACGCCAGTGTCTTTTGTTAATCAGGTACCAACTTCTATAAGCACCTTCGAATATATTTGACAAACACGGAACAAATAGATCTTTATTGACTCCGCTTGTATTAAGAAGATCTTTCAAAATTAATAGGAAATGGTCCGGATCCTTTTCCGTGCGTGGGAAATTAATTTTCCATCCGGCTACTATTCTACCTATTTTGAGAGCTAAGTTAGAATCCGAAGTGCTTGTACTAGTAGGTGAATTACTCGTTCGTCTACCGCGTACGGACGAAAATAACGAGGATTGTCTAATTCTATTGTTGTAAAAGTCTCTATCCGAGCTGTTTATCCCGTCGCTGTTGCCGGATTCACTGGTTCGCCAGTAGAACGCGCCCCTTCTAGTCGATTTTCTACGACGATCTAGAAAATTTCGCGAAGGTGGTAGGTCATCGGTACTAACAGAACTTTCGTTACTAAAACGACGCGTTACTAACCGTGAATTTCTCTGGCTTGATCTATGAAGCGAGGAATTATAGTTATTATCGATTAATTCGTCTAATCGGGATATTCGGCGATATTCATCGGCCGTTACGAAATTTTCTTCGAACACCCTTTTTCCGTTCGGTAGATAATAAACCGTTTTAATTTTATGTGGTTCGTTAAGAGAACTTCGTTCCGATATGGTTCGCCTCTGACCATCTTGTGCTATAAAAATTGGGTTATCGAAGTGCACTCTTCGAAATTCCCTTTCGACCGATTCTTCGGCCCTTCCACGAAACGTAGGATCATTAATATCTTGATTTATAAAATTTTGGGGATAAGATTCAAGACTGCCTGCTCGAATCCTATCACTGACAGGGTTGTTATCTAACAATAATCTCTGTCTTCCCTGACTAAGACACGGATTTACAATTCTCCGATTTTCATAAACAAGGCTGTCAGTTCGAACTACAGACGGTTCTCCCCGACTTTCATTAATTAATTGCGAATTATCTCTACGGACCATAGACGATCCTTCTCTATTTGCCATATATTTCTTTGAAAAATTATCTTTATTTACTTTACGCCCGGGTTCGACAACAGACGGTTTCCCCCGAGTTCCATTATTTGCTCGTTCCGAAGTAGAGGCCCCCCTTCGCCGATTCCTACGACGCGAGGTTCCCGGATCCCTCTCTTCGTTACTATATTCACTGAGGGAGAGGGAATTCGACCCCTCCGCTTCTCGTGATGGCAACCCTGACGCGTCTCCCCCCTCAGACCGGTGGTTATAACGCGACGAACTATTATTGCCCAATACAGTATTCCCTGGTTATATGCACAAGGAGGGGCCCTCGATAACTGCATCGCGACCATCCCCACCACATAGGGGGATCCCCCTCGGCGAGCCGCCACATTCAGCGACGGGGAAGTGTAACATGATACTTTCGGATCGTGTCCATGAGCCAATACTAATCGAAGGACTGAACTTTTCCGTTTTTGATTATTTTTCGTTAAAAACTTCGCTATCGTGTTTGTGACAATTTTGTGATTAAAATGATACCAAACACGACATAATTTGAGCAACATTTACTTAATATTTAAATCGCTTATTTGCTATATAGATAATTCAAACATGTCGTGTTTGGTATCATTTTAATCAGAAAATTGTCACAAATACGTTAACGAAGTTTCCAAAACGAAAAAATTGAAAATGGAAAAGTTCAATCCTCCAATTAGTATTGACACAGCGATATGTTCGGGCCGGTCCCCCTGTACGTTGGGCCTCTCTGTCTCTTCTACTATCTGTCTTTTTCTAAGCTCGGCACTCGGCTCGAGCCGTGAGATAAACACAGTGTTGACATTCAGCTACGACCAGTGCATATAAGTTTTGCACAGGGACTCTATAGCAGTGCATATATAGAGTTTGGTAACTATTCAATGTTTACGAATTTAGAAAGGGGTAAGCAATGGGACAACGTCCTCCCCCCCTCCAGAAGATGAAGGGGTTGATGGAACCGAGACTCGCCTTCGATGCACACGCGATTGACGGCGATGAGTCCGTTTCTACGAACGTTTTAAGGAGCATTCTTTGCTCCATGCACGAGCTGATGAAACAAATTTTTACGATGCCTAAAGTTTGTTAAATGCCTGTGCTATGGAGAGACACGTTCCTCAAAACGTTTGTACATACATACGAACAGAGTCATCGCTGTCACAGTTTTTATCCTTTATCCTTTGCATCTTCGACGGGGTGGTTTTTCACTGTTTTCCGCTTTTTAAATTCGCGGTCAACTTGAGCTGTATGAAAATACCGAATTGTTATTCACGTCAATAGAAGCACAGCAGTGTCGACAGGTGTGCAATGTTTAAATGCACTGTGCTGTGTTTACGTCGCTGCTCCAATTGAGCGCCGAACTTAGAAAAGACAGTAAGTATAATTCAAAGCATATGGTATTGGGTATCATCTTAATCAGAAAAATTTCACAAATACGTTATCGAAATTTGCGAAAAAATGGAATATCAAAAATGGAAAAGTTTTATCCTCCGGTTTGTGAAATTTTTCTGATTAAGATGATACCCAATACCATATGCTTTGAATTATACTTACTGTCTTTTCTAAGTTCGGCGCTCAATTGGAGCAGCGACGTAAACACAGCACAGTGCATTTAAACATTGCACACCTGTCGACACTGCTGTGCTTCTATTGACGTGAATAACAATTCGGTATTTTCATACAGCTCAAGTTGACCGCGAATTTAAAAAGCGGAAAACAGTGAAAAACCACCCCGTCGAAGATGCAGAGGATAAAGGATAAAAACTGTGACAGCGATGACTCTGTTCGTATGTATGTACAAACGTTTTGAGGAACGTGTCTCTCCATAGCACAGGCATTTAACAAACTTTAGGCATCGTAAAAATTTGTTTCATCAGCTCGTGCATGGAGCAAAGAATGCTCCTTAAAACGTTCGTAGAAACGGACTCATCGCCGTCAATCGCGTGTGCATCGAAGGCGAGTCTCGGTTCCATCAACCCCTTCATCTTCTGGAGGGGGGGAGGACGTTGTCCCATTGCTTACCCCTTTCTAAATTCATAAACATTGAATAGTTACCAAACTCTATATATGCACTGCTATAGAGTCCCTGTGCAAAACTTATATGCACTGGTCGTAGCTGAATGTCAACACTGTGTTTATCTCACGGCTCGAGCCGAGTGCCGAGCTTAGAAAAAGACAGATAGTAGAAGAGACAGAGAGGCCCAACGTACAGGGGGACCGGCCCGAACATATCGCTGTGTCAATACTAATTGGAGGATTGAACTTTTCCATTTTCAATTTTTTCGTTTTGGAAACTTCGTTAACGTATTTGTGACAATTTTCTGATTAAAATGATACCAAACACGACATGTTTGAATTATCTATATAGCAAATAAGCGATTTAAATATTAAGTAAATGTTGCTCAAATTATGTCGTGTTTGGTATCATTTTAATCACAAAATTGTCACAAACACGATAGCGAAGTTTTTAACGAAAAATAATCAAAAACGGAAAAGTTCAGTCCTTCGATTAGTATTGGCTCATGGACACGATCGGGCCGGTCCCCCTATAGCTTAGATCTCTCTGTCTCTTCTACTGTCTGTTCTTTTCTAAGTTCACGCTCGGCTGGAGCCAGAACGTAAACACAAAATAGAAACCACCACTTCGTAACTCCACAGTTTCGGTCCCGAATTCTGTGCATATATCCAGGGTTTACTGTATACTGACATAATTTCCCAAGTTATGTCCCTGACTCTGTCCCATTAAGCCTTGCATTGCATTTATTATTCTATTCTGAAATTCATTTAATTTAGCGTCTAGCTCAGCCCGTAGACCTGTCAACTGAGCATCTTCGACGCACGTTACTAACGTCTCGTGGGGAGTGGGGGTATTCCTTCCCCTTTCCCCTTCAACTCGTACCGGAGTCCCTATCCGAACAGACGCGGAAGGTGGCCCGATAGTATTATCATTTAACATACCTGTTTCTATATTCTGAACAGTTTCAATTTCGACCGTTGCCTTAGCATTTCGCGGATTCTTATCGGTTTGACTTTGAACGCTACTTGCGACAGATTCCTCTCCCGATATATCTCCTCCTAGCGAAGCTGCATTCGGCATTTCAAGCGAGGTCGATTCCTTGCCCTTTTTCGTATTACCCCTCGTATTCCGCGGCGCCGTTCCTTTCGACTTCCGCGGGGGAGAAAGAAATAATGAAGTCATTATATAATCTTTCGGAGAACGAATTGCCAAGATATATGTTCTAGTACTTACTATTAGTACACTCAAATAACATTTCAATTAATGTTCATCAATAATAACATCCATAATATTCAATATTCACAAATAATATCTCAATCAATGTTCATCAATAACAACCATAATATTCAATATTCGCAATTAATATCTCAATCAATATTCATCAATAACATCCATAATATTCAGTATTCACAAATAATATCTCAATCAATATTCATCAATAACAACCATAATATTCAATATTCACAAATAATATTTCAATCAATATTCATCAATAACATTTTGCATAATTATTCAGTGTTCACAAACAATTCTCGTAATAAGTAATATTCATCAATAACAATTTGCATAATATTCAACATTCACAAATAATATTCGTAATTAATAATATCCATCAATAGCAATTTGCATAATATTCAACGTTCACAAATAATATTCATAATAAGCAATATTCATCAATAATAATTTGCATGATATTCAAACAATTTTATAACGGTTACTGGTAGACCAAGATTCCAAGGAATTTGAAACGTATTTAGCAAATGAAAGTAAGAGGAAGAAAGCCCTTGTGAAGATAACGCTCAACGTAAACAACTCGACTAAGCCCAAACAAGGTCGCTGCGACCGGGCGTTTCTTATATGAAACGGTCGTTCGCTCTACGAAAATATTTTAACCGTAATTCAATGAATTTACCAGAACTTTACATTTACTTCGAATTTTAAGCATTTAATATCAATAATATAATTCCAAAATTTGCCCAGACAACAATATTAAATGAAATACTAAATTTTATAGCAAAATTTTCCAACCTGGCCCCACGTTGGGCGCCAAATGAGACAACCACCTTTCTTGTTTATTTAAAAATCTGAAAATTTATATTTATTTCAACCGAAAGGCGTCACCCGGCGCGGCCTGGGTCAATTGCTGCCGGGGCTCTAACGTAATTTTGGGCAAACTATTGGAAATTTATATGAAATCATATTTGTTGGGCGCCAGTTGGTTCTATTAACCAACACAAGTTTTATTTAACAAAATAAGGCTAGTTGAGCCAGCGGTAGGTGAGGCCCTCTCAGGGGAGGGTAGGTCGGACGACCCGAAAGGTAAAGTACAAGAAATGGAATGCCAAATATAAAGACAAAATTATTTACTTCAGATAAATAGTTCTCACTTACTTGACAATTGTTGTTGCTTAACACTAGTTATTGACAAATGTATTCAAGCCGTAGCCGTAACAATTTCTTATTGCGAAATATATCCTTTATAATATCTTTCTATAGCTTATGAGACCGGAGATTACTCTTGAACCTTATTCGACGGTCCCCCGGGACAGAGTGTCGCATGCTCGATCGGCGATCGATTCCGATAGATGTTCGCCCTCTGCTGGCCCTTTGTCTATTACGATTAACGGCGCCATTTTCCCTGCGAGGGAATTTCGAACGCGAGTCGGTAATATTCTCGCTTATCTGGAGTCAGATCCCCGACGATGTTGAGTCGGTTTGACAATTTTACTTTCCTGTCACAATGATATAAATTTTCGAGGTGGGATGAAAAATATCCCACCATGCATCTTCGCTCATCAAAGAGGTGGGACACTTTTAATTCCACTGTGCCTCAAACAATTAATTCTTTGCCTGATTTTTATTAATAAATAACTTAATTAACTTAATAATAAATAACTTAACACAACATTACCAACATATAAATAATGCCCTCGTATCGCAACCCTCTAACATTATCACTCAATACTTCTCCAAAAATATCAAAATTTCCTATTCAATTTGTCTCATCGCTCTTTACCACCCAGCAAGTAATTAAACCTAAGAAAACTACAAATCCAAGAAAACTATGCCCCACCCATCGGAAGTTCCATTCAACCGAAGAATTCTCGACGTTAGAAATCACCCCTTGTTACAACGACCAGACCATGCATTAAGCATTCATCCTTGCTGTCAGTGCGCATCGTCATTTCCATATCCATTTATATATCTCCCGTATATTATCGCAGCAATTTCTCCAGCGGAGTTGCAAACGCCAGGAAAGATAGAGTCGCGATACGAGGGAACGGGCGCGATAAGATATTCTGAATGCTGGACCACGGCGAGTAATAGACGCGTCTCCATAAATCACCGTGTCCTTTCGACGGTCCCAAAAAGGAGCCAGGAGAAAAAGGAGAGTAAATCTATCTAGGGAAGAAGGTGAGATATGAACGTAACAAGCAAGAGAGAAAGAGAGAGCATCGTCGTATGTGGTGAGGGAGAATAGTAAATTGAAATAATTCTTAGCGAAGAGAACGCCCTTGGGGCAGTAGGGCCCAAGTGGAATCGCAAGGGACGCGTAGGGGAAACTTCGAAGGCAAAACGAGCCGCGCGGAGTGCATCGTCGATGGAATAACTTGAAATAGGCCTCGTGACGATGTAGCCGTAAATCGAGGAGAGTTGATGGCGCATTGATTGCCTCGCATCTCATCATGCTATGGACTTACGGGCTAGCCGTGTTCTTCGTGGTCGTTCAGGTGCCATTTTTCGACGATGAATATACCTTGCTGGAGAAGTTTGGACCGCGATGTTAGTTAATCATTTGTTCTTCAAGTAGAAAAATTGTAACGGCGATTATTGAAAATATTGCTCCTAGATTCTATCACTTTTAACCCCTTCTGCGCTGAGTTGTGCGACGTTAATGCTAGAATCATCGACTATTAATTCAATACATTTAAACATACTAGATAAATGCTTCAAATGAAAGACAATGAAATACTTAAGAATCTAAATTGATTTAATCTCCCATGCTTTAGAAGGTAGATATAGAAATTAAACATTGTGCAGCCGTACAAATTACATTATACTTTTAAAAAAAAATAGTGCAAGTCATTTTGACCTCTTTGATAGATCAAGTATTAATAGTCTGCTGTGAACTATCTACTTTTCACGATAGAGCGCCAATTGGGCGGGATAAAATTCCATTGCAAAATTAGGCGAACAATTTGTGTCATTAAACAACAATAACAAATAGTATTGAAAATAGTAAATTAGATATTAATTATTTTTTTTATTTCTTGTGTGTTTATAACCCAGATTGAATGGTTGCCTGAGAACGCACATATGCGCTTGCCAAACGCATATATACGTTTATAACGCTGAAAGGTTAACCAAAAGAAACAAAAGATAATTGAATACCATACACTATTAGATCAAGGAGAGAAATGTAATAAAAACTTTTTGAGATAATTTAAAACTACATAGTGAATACACAATACTATCAAAATATCTCCCGATTTCTAAATGACGTCCAAAAGCACAATCGAAAACTTATACATTTAAATATTACATAATTTCTGCAACAATATCCTCGAACCTCAACAAACGGAAGAACATCGTAAAACTTCCAATCACCCTTCAACCCCCATTAGTAATTTATAAATTGGCCACTACAGTGTAGTCTCAACAGTTCCACATTCTCCCAAATCATCAACCCTACGTCGTCACGGAAGTGTATGATCGAATAACGAGAGGAACAGATCAGGGGAATCCATCACAGCGTGCATCGATTGCAGCATCCTATTCGCATCAGCTCGTCGAGCATTTAACTGGATCGGGCGGTTTAGTACTCGCGTGGCCATTAGCTCTGGTCCGTAATTTACGTATTTGTTCTTCGGCTTGTAAATCTTCGAGGTTCTTTCCTCTCTTTTACTCCCATCGTCTCTCTATCTTCCCTGTTTCCCTTCAACAGTTCCTCCTTCCTCTCTCGGTCAGGGTTGAAGGCGCCAAGAACAGCTCGGCCAGGGCGAGCCAGCCAATATGGATAGGAATGCGTGACGTTACCATAATATTAATAGTTTATTTACCATGGCCCATACGTCACTGTGTCCCACAGTCGGCTTCGTGTATTAGTTAACGTCCGTTGCTCTTGCTTCGGGCGACTATCACTAAATATTCCTCTTTGCGAGGATGCTGACAGGGGCTACAAGGTTTGTGAACGTGTTCACGTATATGGTGTTCAATCTTGTGTACGTGAATATCAAAGTAGATATGTATTTTACGTGCACGTGCTTTCAACGTTGTGTACGTTATATGGTCTAGCTTCGAGTATTCGACGGTTAATATTGATGGCAGGATGTAAGAACGAGCATGGTTAAACGATCCACAGAAGAATCAGTACGGTAAATAACCTGTTGGAGCATGTGTGCTATTATTTACACCCAGGAAGGTAATTCGGATCGGATATTCGCGCGAGTGTCGTGTTCCGCTGGTTCACCATGGACTTGCTACCAAAATGGCGACGGGAGGTAGGCGCAGCGTGTGGACAAATTGCTGTGCCGACGTTACGCTAATTGCTCCGATTTGAAGGAGAAAAGAGCAGAGAAAAGGTACCGGAGGAATATTCGTGTAAGAGAAAATTGAAATGTCTGGGATGGTCTTCAAGTTGAAGGAAAAACATTGGAGAAACGTGGCAAGTGATTAAGCCCTCGGTGAATTATAAGAAGTGGCAATGGGATGGTGTAAATTGGATAGGAAATTTTCAAGTTTTACAAAACTTATGAAAATATCAAAGTTATGCGACACAATCAAATTATTTGCATATTAACACTTAGCCGACCGCACGCGCCAGTGAGACCTGTACAGTTTCCACCGCGCTCGGAAAGTCAAACTACGCTGTCCACCGTGCATTTTTTTGCATAGAGCCGTAATAATGGGCAATAAAAGACTTCAAAAATTTGTGCATTTTATTATATGTTACACTCTATAGAAATAAGAAGCTCTATAGAGAAAGAAGCGTTCCTCAGGTCAAAAATAATACCCGATCGGTCGGCTAAGTGTTAATATTAACGTTAACGTGGTTACTAATTGCTCCGGTTTCAGGAAGAAAAGAGACATCGAAGAAGTATCAGAGGAATATTCGTGTAAGAGGAGTTAATGAGACAATTGAAATGTCTGTGACGATGATCAAGTTCATGGAAAAACATTGGGGAAACGTGGAAAGTGATTAACCCCTCGGTGAATTATAAGAAGTGGCAATGGGATGGTGTAAATTGGATAGGAAATTTTCAAATTTTAAAAAACCTAGCAAAATATTAGATTGATGCGACGCAATCAAATTATTTCCATATTAATATTAACGATATACAGTAAAGCTTCCTGCAATTAATTGGTACCGCGTTATGTGGTAATATAAAAAGAGTACCACGCTAAAGAAGATTTGACTGTATCAGAATTCTCTAATCAATTTTTCCTAACCAATTTAATTCTGTCACATTGAGGAGGCAGTCACAAAAGAAATCCAAAGCAAGAGACTAACTACCATGTAACTTCGAAGCATCAGAAGTGTATCATGGAAAAAATTCGATAAAATCACCCCTTATTTTGCCTCCATCTTAAAAAACAGAATTATTCTCACCTCCAAGAATCAACTATAAAATCTGCAGGACACAAATCCCAAAGCACACGGTTTCTCCTAAGTATCCCTAATGAAAGAAACCGTGACCCACGTTCCATGCTCGCCATCGTCTCACCACAAAACAATCCTGACTGCCCAATCATCCTCGTCAATTTGTACGACAGCAACCTATTCTTATCCCACCGACTTTGTTGCAGTTTCTCCACCTATGACGACCACCACGTTCAGCCGGATCCCCCTTTTTCTACGGTTTCCGGGGAAACTGGACATCCTCCGGGCAAAATCTATCACGACTCGCGTGGCCTATTCTTCCAGTTTGTTTACCTATCGCGTATACCGATCCCTCGAAGCGATCGTCTCTCGTAAGCCAGCCAACGTAATCGTCGTTGCGTGCCTCGATAACACGTAGGTCCAGTGTTTTTCCCGAAAATCCTTTGCCGGCTGTAGGTCCGTACCAGTTTCGGGGAACGGGTGATCGGTAATTTACCGCCACCGTGGAAACGAAACCGCGGGGCGATGAAAAAAGTAATGATATGGGACATACCGTCAATTATAGTGCGGTGCATCGCGTGCAAGAGTCTAATGTGTCGCTACTATCCTACGCTTGCGCTTGCAACAACCGATTGGATCCGTTTTTTTTTTGTGCGAGTTACTCTCTGTATTCATCATCGGCTTGACACTTTGACCGTTAAGTAGTTTTTTTGCTGGTGCAATTAGAGTGGATGATTGGAAGGTGTGGTCGATGAGGACGTCATACTGTAGGTGTCGCTCTAACGCCGTACTTTTGCAAGTTGTAAGTCAGTCGAACGAATTTGGAAAAAGTGTACTGCTGCATGGATCCAATTGAGGAAAATTTGACAAATAAGTAAAAAAGATTCTAAGTTGCAGTAGCTGAAGACATAGTACAGTAAGTGTTTCTCTAACTGTAGCTAAATAGTGTAACTCTGTTTCGCACCGCACTTTTGCAAGTTGTAAGTCAGTTGACCGAATTTTAAAAAAATTGTACTGCTGCATGGATCCAATTGAGGAAAATTTGACACATAAGTATAAAAGTGAAGATTCGAAGTTGCAGTAGTTGAAGACATAGTACAGGAAGTGTCCCTTTAACTATAGCTAAATAGTGTAACTGTCTCTTTAACACTGTAATTTTGCAAGTTGTAAGTCAGTCGACCGAATTTGGAAAAATTGTACTGCTGTATGGATCCAATTGAGGAAAATTTGACAAATAAGTAAAAAAGATTCTAAGTTGCAGTAGCTGAAGACATAGTACAGCAAATGTTTCTCTAAGTGTAGCTCAATAGTGTAACTGTCTCTTTCGTACCGTACTTTTGCAAGCTGTAACTCAATCGAACGAATTTGGAAGAAATTGCAAATGCTCCATAGATCAGAGCGAAGAAAATTTGATAAATGACTATAAAAGTGAAAATTCAAAATTGCAATCGCTGAGAATAGAATAAATACTGTAGGGTCTCTCTAACTGTAGGCTAGTACTGTAGGTGTCTCTCTAACGCCGTACTTTTGCAAGATGTAAGTCAGTCAACCGAATTTGAAAGAGATCGCAATGCTACATGGATCCGATTGAGAAAAATTTGATAAACAAGACAACAAGTGAAGATTCGAAATTGCATTACCTACAGACGTAATACTGCAAGAGTTTCTGTAGCACCGTACTTTTGAAAAATATAACTCACTCGACAGACTTTGAAAGACATTACGAGTCCCCATAGATCCGAGTGAGGAAAATTTGACAAATATTAGAGGTGCCCAAAGAGAATGTCGATTTTTAAAATAAAAGTCCTGAATATTTGTAAGAATTCCATTTACAAATATCAATTTAAAATATAAGTTCCATAATTTGATACAATCTTTCTCCATTGATTACAAAGTTTTAGTACCTCGCTCATAAAATTCTTTGGATTTTAATTCAAAGTATTCAATGAGTTCTTTTTTCACGTTGCCATGTGTACGAAAAAAAAAAAACGACATTTTTTACCAGTACCCCTAATACTTATAAAACTGAAGATCCGAGGTTGCAATCGTTACAAACGTAATACCGCAGGAATCCCTGTAACTTCTGTTTACACTTCTGCAAGATATAAATCACTCGATCAAAGACGAAAGAGATTGCAAATCTACATATCTCAGATTCAGAAAAATCCATCAAATACCAATAAAAACTGAAATTTCCCTCAAACGAACCACAGAAGATCGGTGGAATTATCGGCGACTGAAATCAGGAACCTTCGATAATCTAAAATATCCTTAAGAAATGTACGATTCTCCTGGACACATCGTAGTCTGACATTAACAAAACGATTTGATTAGCCGCGAAGTTTCGGAATTCCAAGACAAGTAGAGAGAAAGCCAGTGGCAGGACGGTAGGACATAGCGATGACTGCTGACCGATTGTAGGATATACAGCAAGGAAAGAGGACCACGAAAGAATTCGCCGAGTAATAGCTTCGAGCCTCCGACTATTAAACTGCTCGGATACCGTCGTCTTTTTCCCTCCTCCTCCTCCTTCTTTCGATCTTCCATGGACTCTTCGTCGTCTTCTTCCCTTTTCTCTCGTTCCATCGTTGCCTCCCTCTCCTTTTCTTTCACGAGGTGCCTGATGTAGCCGACATCGGCGTCGTGCACGAAGCGCCAAGCAAGCAGGTAGTCGTCTCCACAATCGCCGTGTGCCCTCTCACCTTCTTTCGTGTCACCAGGGATTGCAGTCGAGATATTAAAAGGCAGTTTAAGGATGACTGGACGATGACTCATGACGCTTCTGCCATCGGAAGGACTGGCTCTTTTCTCTTCCCTCTGCCTTCTTCTACAGGGGGGGGGTTAATACGCCGAGTGGAGGCTCGAGGAGGACCTCTCTGAGACCCGTTGACATCCTCCAGGATTTGCCAGTCACTCCCAGTCGCCGTCAGGACCTGCAGGATGACGAGGCGATAGCGATTCCAACGAGCCGGCGCGTCGTGAGAGAGGAATCCTACGTACGGAAGCACCGATCGCTGATTTTCGTTGGACGGACGTATCCTGCGTGCCTGTGGCTTTTATTCAAGCCTAGACGAAGGGTAGTTAATCGGTAAAAATGAAATAAGAGTTTGTACAATACTGTTCTTTCATGCTGGAACTGCCAAGGCTGTCAAAACAACTGGGTACTTATTTCTTATAAAAATTCTTCAAGTTTATGGAAGAGACTTGAAGTAATTGTTCTAAGATTATCTTATGAAAGGTAAATTACGGAATTAATTGCCTTTTCCACCTCTTAACTCTTTAACCCTTTGAGGTCCTATGTTGACATAGATTTTCACTTCCTTTTATTTTCTAATAATTTAATGTCGATTTTCCAATTTCATAATGATTTTGTAATATCACCTAAATATCCGTCAATACTTAAAGTTATTGATATTATTTTGAAAAATGGATAACTAACGATGGAATATATTGCTAAATTAATTTTATTCAGCTCACTACTGAAATTAACAAAATAATTCGGACCGCAAAGGGTTAAGCCGAAAGGACTGTCTGATGAAAGACTTCTGTGCTCTTAAGTTTTACACATTACATTGAAACTATATCTTGCAATTTTTTCTAATAAAATTTACTATTTTTATGTTTCGATCGCAAAATAATAGATGTAGCAATAACCTAATCATTTAAAATCGGTCCATTTCCTTAATTTGATGCATGAAATTAAATTATATATTTAAACCTCAAAATTCAAGCTTAAGTTGTAAAGCAAGGAATTAATTCCCTTTTAATCAAGGTACTTATTCAATATATTGCAATAAAATAGATTCAACTCTTACTCAACTTTGGTATAATTTGACGATTCCAGTGTTAAATTACCAATATCAAAAATTTATTCAAATTGAAAACATCCTCAGTTACTGAACAAGAATTAAAAGTAGCACTCTTAGAGAATCATCTACTTCATAGCATCCCCTACTCAACTATGATCGCCACACTTCCAATAATAAACCAACACAGCCAGCCATTTTACTAATTCAGAAGTTCTAATATCAAATTACCAATACCAAAAATTCAATCAAGCCAAAAAAATCCTCAGTTACAGTACAAGAATGAAAAAAGAACAGGATGAAAAAGATTTACCAGTTCTAACGTTAAATTACGAATGCCAAAAATGTAATCAAGCCGAAAAACATCCTCACAATACAGAAATTAAAATTAATACCATATATTGGGTCGGCAAGAAAGTAATTTCGGTTTCCACTGAGTGCTAGCGTTACGTTTGTTCTCAACGACTTCTGACAATGTTGTAATTTTTTTCTTCTGACAGTCAAAAGTTGTCAATTATAACTTGGCTTAGAAAAAAATTGTGCTCATTTTCGTTTGTAATTGTTTCTTTAAGAGTGGATTTTAACATGGAGTATTAAAACGAACATTTCCGACATATTTTATTTGTTTATTTTTCGCGAAGACAAAGCTTGATTGGGAAGAGATATTACAGCCATTATATAGTCCTAATCTCGCACCATTAGATTACCATTTTTTTTGTGGAGTTTGTAAAACTTTTTGATTGGTAAAACTTTCACTAATAATGACAGCCTAAATCCGCACTTGGTTCAGTTTTTTTACTGCTATGGGTCAGAATTTCTATAAAAGCGGAATCATGAATTTGTGAAAAAGATGGCACAAGGTCATCGAAAAAAATTCTCTGTTAAGAAAAATTAAACTCCATTTTACACTACAAAATCGAAATTACTTTCTCACCCACCCGATACAATCATCCATTTCAAGACATCCTCCACTCATCCACACTCACACCACTCTCAACGTTCAACCAGCACGCACCCTACAACTAAATCAAACTCTCGTGTCTCGTTTCGTCCACCATAAAACGAGCAACTTATCAAATTGTATCGAGTTCTCCAGAAACTTTAGGAAATGCCGCAATAAAAGCCAAGGACCTTCATTCGCAACACAGTGACACGCAAAAGGTGGTTCCCCGTTTGGCGATGAAAGGTAGCCGCATTGTTGATCGGTGAGAGGTGCGCGACCCGATTCGATCTCGCCATATACCAACGATAAAGTCGACTTTAACGAGGATAGATTAAAACGTAAGAATGGTCCTAGAGGAGGCAAGTACACGGCACAAAGATCGAGCACACGCAATATCACCGGTTTGTCTCCATCGGCTCGCAGGATGGATCGGTCGGATCGTGCAACAAAGAACAATGGCGCACGGTGGCCACCACGCGGATAGTCCATCATTGTTCCATACTGGGAGCTCGTTTCAGGTCCACCCGGGACGTTTTGACCCCGCAGCGAGATAAGAGGAGTCGGCTCCCTTTGATTCCACGCGAGGCAGAACCGACGCGGATGATCGGCCAGGGAGAGAGAGACGAAACCGAAGAAGATCCGGCCGAGTTACAAATGGACCCTTCGATTCGGTCATTTACCGGTATGGACACTTACTTGCAGGTTAACGGTCGATCCGCCGGACCGATAAGTGCTCTCGTTTAACCCGCCGATTCGAAGTGCGTGTCCGATCTCCGCGTGATGTTTCGTTTTACCACGCCGAATATGTATGACCGTTGCGCTAATGGATTCTAAGGATCTGCTTGCGAATTTTGGACGATGCCAAGGCGCCAGGGTGTTCTTTGGGCTAAGGAGATTTTTCTATTTTTTTTTCTGTTATTTTCAGGGCGTATTTGAACATTGAGAAATATGTAATGGTGGGAGAAGTAGGCGATGTATTTTTCCAAGATTTTGGGAAAGGATTGATAGGATGGAATTGCAAATTTTCACTTCAGTAATCTAGTATAAATCAAAATTATTATTCTGCGCTTGATAAAAGAAAAAGATTCCCACTTAGAGACCAATTTGTCCTCATCTCTTAGAAATAACTGCCTCCCTTGTCGTCCCAATTAAAAATATTTAATAGATTTTCAACCTACTTGCGCTGGCAATTAATTTAACGGTAGAACTACCAAGCAAGTAGGAATGACTTGGTATTAATTTTTTCCAAAAGTTCTTCAGGTTTATGGGAGAGTCAAAGATCAGATATTTTACATTGATCTTATGAAATATACATTACTCAGTCATCTTTTTTTCCTCCTACATTTCTCTTTTTCCAAAGCACTTATTTAATATA
Source organism: Cerceris rybyensis (assembly GCA_910591515.1). Taxonomy (NCBI): domain Eukaryota; kingdom Metazoa; phylum Arthropoda; class Insecta; order Hymenoptera; family Crabronidae; genus Cerceris; species Cerceris rybyensis. Next base: position 6,714,420 of record OU342800.1, on the reverse strand, counting down.
TTATATTAAACTCCGGTAGTTCTAGTTTTAAAAATTATATTTCACAGTTAGAGGTCACTCTGTGGGCGAGATCACCAAAATAATCGGCAGAAGTGCAAAAACATTGAAATCTCATCTGGAAAATTTTAATCTACAAATTTAATTTATCTATTAAATTAAACAGATTAGTTTCCATCATAGAAACATATGAATCATATGACCCACGTGTACTAAAATTATTAAGATAATTTTAGATTAATTCAATTAAATTAAAAACACTAGATTATTAAGATTAAAAAGATTATCACGCGTTTTGATTTCAATGTCAAGCGCCTACCAATCCGACACATCTTGTCAACGCAAATGGGTAATAAATGTAGGAATACTTGTTATGATAGTGACAACAATCAGACATATTACTAACTAGCTGAAAGTTCCCGTGCTTCGCTACGGTTTAATCGAAACTAAAAAAAAAAAAACCTTAAAATTTCAAATTTTGAAAAATCCTTTCTTAGTGGGTGCTTATACCCTAGAAGGAACGCTCATGCAGAATTTCAATTTTCTAGGTCAAGTAGTTTCGGCTCTGCGATATGAGGTTGGGCCATACCTTAACCCCCGAAAACCCCCCCTAAAATTTCGAATTTTTCAAAACCCTTTCTTAGTGAGCACCTAAGACTCAAGGAGAAGGTATGTTCCAAATTTCATTGCAATCCGTTCTGTGGTTTTTGAGATTTCGTGATGAGTGGATGAATGAGTCAGTCAGTCAGTGAGTCAGTGGTATTTGAGCTTTATATATATAGATTAAGATTTATTCGAATCAAGTACACAAACAAAAAAATTAGAAACTATAAACACTTGAAAAATAATAAAGAAATAATCCGCAGCAGATATGACATCGTTTTCGCGTCTTTTCACTTCTCTTCTCGAATTGTCCTTCGTCGTCCTTTCTCTTTTTGCATCATCCTCTCTCGTTCGAAAATTAATGCAAAATAATATACTCTGTCTTTTACCACTACCAAAAATCTCTACTCATAAAAATCTCAAAACCGATACCTCCGTCAATTCCCATAATATTGCACGTGTCACCGGATGCTACCACGTTCCGTTTACCGCAAGGTAGACCAAAATGTCGGATCGACAAGAGAAGGCTAACGAAGAGGCGTCCCTCTCGGTCTTGGTGAACGGTGAAAGAGCAGAGGCGCGTCAGATTGTTGGTGCTCGTGGCACAAAATCGTTAAGGCCATTATGCCGCGGAATTAAGACGTGAGTGTAGGACCGCAAGGGTATCCACCGGCACGAGGAGTCACATTAATCATTTCGGCATGCCGTCGCCGATGAGGTGAGGCCGATTCTTCCGGCGGCCTCGGCATTGTGCGATCTCGTAGTTTCAATGCCGTGTGATTACCTCGTGTTACGTGCCGCGTGCGGAGAGATGCGGTCTATGTCTTTTTCCTTGTGCCGTATATATGCGTCTTCTTCTTCATCTTAAATCTCATTCGTATCTCTTCCTTGCTCCTCGAGGATGCCGAGCGTTATTATCAGGTTGAATCGGTCCTACGAAGTCAACTGCGCGCGATTGCACAACGTGAACCAGCAGGTGGTACGCATAACAGGGAACAGAGGCGGGGGAGAGTGGTTTTCGTGATGGAATTTATATACTCAGTGTCCGATTTGCGTGCGAGAATGGTTTTGAGATATTTTAATAGAGTTTTTTGATGATTTTAGGGGTGGAATTGATTCTGGGAAGGGTAGGAGATCGGAGGAAATTTGAGTGAGAGGTTTAGTATTTGTTTAACTGTTTGAGGACGATGGACGCATATATGCGGTCTGAAAAAATGTGGCTAGAGTTTATGAACGTATGAGAGTTGAAAAATTGAAATATAATCGTTGAAATATGATTTTACAAATAGTAGTTGGTAATTCCTATACATTAACAATCTGACTTTTCGATAAAAAGGAGGTTCTTGATCGCCAAGTAGATCCAAGTAATTTCTGTAAACTTTGAGAATTGGAAAAAATTGGAAACCAGTCATTTTGACTTGCTTGGTAGTGTTAAAAATAAATTTTTTCCAAGATGGATTTATATCATGTTCAAAATGTGTCTTTTGAACATTGAAGGACGAAGTAGTAACAGAAAGGTTTGGAATCATTAAAATGGAATTGTGCTTTAAAAAAATTTGAGAACTTGGTGCAAGAATATTTGATAGACCAAAGTGAATTTTTACTCGAGTAATCGTCGATTTTACTAGAAGAAGGTTGATAATTCAACTTGTGAATTTAACAGTGAACAATAGACAAAATTGTTCATGTACTTAAAGTTCAGATACTTTTTCGGAAAAAACAAACAATAATTTCCCGTCTTTCCACCAGGATCGTTTAATCTTGAAATTACAGTGTCCACGTTTTTCTCGTTTTATCTTTACTCATCGTATTTTCGCAACGGATAACTTCAGCAACGTTAACTACGTACAACGTTAAATATGTACCAAACTCGAACAGTTGGGTACTAAATCTCCTGCGGGCTGGCAAAAGAGTACAAGTGGAATTTTTAATTCTGTCCAAACAGTACGAGTCGTGTGCTCTCGGTTTTTTTCCAGAAAAAAAAGCCAGATGTTTTTAATACGTGCTCCATGCGCTATTTGCACAACTTTGTGCAGCCAAGTTTGTCCACCATTTTATCCCGAATCCTTCGTATTACGTTATAGGATTAAAGTAGAAATATTCCTTTAGAAATGTTTGCTTACTTCCTTTCTTTCTACATTTCTTCGAGAAGAAATTGGAAGAAAGTTAAGACACGATCTTTTAATATCATTCTGTACTTTTAGCTAAAATTTACAGAGTTTTAAAGCTCTTACTCCTGCATTTCTTGGGTAAAATTTCTTCCCTTGACGTAGATCGATTCAAGAGAGTCCAAACTATAAATTTATCCCGAGGAAACAATTTTGGAAAACTTTCTTTGATTTTTTACAACGCTACAAAGTTTGACCAGAATGAACATTGTTGCAAAATTCGCCGACACTTCTTAAGTTTATCTCGTGTGTATTTAATTTGAAGTAATTTTGATAAAAATATCGATTCTCCAGAGTCCAAAGTGTCGACATGTCACAAACACAATTTTTTAGACATACTTCTTTGATTTTGATTCGTAATATTTTACGAACACTCACGGAAATCTTTATGAAGAATTCATTTCAGTGATATACATAGATTTTCTAGACTCTATAACTAATAAACTTTTCAAAACACTCTATCAATTTTTCACAGCACTCCTTTCCAATCGCTCACAAAATCAACATCAAATCTACAGCAGCCGTCAAAACAACGGGCTTCTACTTTCTTAAAAATATTTCTCTTCATAGACAAATAATACAGTAGATATTTCACGCGTATCTGTTAATACACAAATTACTAAACTGCTAGTATTTTTTTCTGCTTGATCCATCTTTTCTCAAAGTAATTATTTAATAAATTTAAATATGCCAGATTATGCGGACGTACATCTAGTGTTAAACAACACACCAGTGACTGGTATTCACCATTTTCTTAATTATTTCAGAATTGTTTTCACTAAATGTCGTTAAATGAACTGAACAACTAATATTTTCTCATAAAAATTTTATATCGTAGCTCTTATATATAAAATTGACACATCTCTCATTATCTTCATATACGTCCACCGTTACGTTTATACAGACTAAGTTGAGAAAATTAATTGATCCATAAACCGACAGAATCTTAAGAAAGAAAATGAATCCGTGAGAAAAACATGACACGGAAATTTTCGGCGCACCAAGATGAGTTCACGAATGGTCGTCGAACGAGGTAGGCATTGAAAAGAAGGGAGAAGAAAAAAGTTTATTCTTTCTATTCCGAGATGCGCTTAGACTGATTTATAGCAATGGAATGATGAGGCATTGCACGATGTTAAACGCTGCTTTTATGACCTGCTGCTGAACCTCTGACGCTGACTTTGATTGTGCATCATTAATCAGCAGGGTTGCTTGCGTTCTCTTGCTACCTCACCTGCACACTCGTTCCGCCGGAATTGAGCCCTTTCCTTGTTCTAGTTGTGCCACGTGTAACTTTGTATCAATCATGTTATAAAATGGACGGTTAAAAAACGGTTTTATTATTCGAACGTGATATTGAGTTTGCAGGATTGGAACTGTGCGACTGTGATGGAAGTTTGTTTGATATATTAATACTAGAACTACCGGCGTTAAATCTATTAACAAAATAATTTCAACCAACTTATTGTTATTTCAATTTACAATATTTTTCAAATCAGACAAGAGAAACGTGAAACTTCTAACCTCCACAAAATATCATTAACACTAGATTTCCGGAGCCAATTTGACTCATTCAAAATTTGATTAGTATATATATAATAAATTGGTTGGTTCAATTTGTAGCAATAAATCTTTCATTTAAATTGATTTTTAACTATTTTCTTTGCAAAAAACTTCAATTTTCTTGTATGAATCAAATCGACTCACTTCAGAAAAATAGGTATATCAACATCGGTAAGTCTAGTGTTAAAAGACAATTCCACCTAGAACAGTCTAACCACTCTGTTTAAAAATTTTATAAATCTTTTTAACACCTTGCCATGCCATTTCTTTTCCGACTGAACTGCAATAATTCTGAATTAATTATTGAAACAACAATCTAGCTCGTAATTTCGGATATAGTGTATGACTTAACGTAATATTGAATTTTATTTTATCAGGACCCACTGATATTTTTAATTTAATAATTTTTGGGGCACTTCAAAATTGACTATTTCATTTATCGTTATTGTACAGCAAAGAGTTAAATGATTAACTTTAAGAATTTCTATTATCATTGATTTTTTTTAATTCAACGTATATTATAGTATCAAAAGTAAACCTCCACCCCAAAAACCTCAATCCAATCACTCAAGATCTATTCCAAACAATAGCTATCGTAACACACGTCAAGAAGTTAACACCAGGAGTCGGTCCAGCATCGGACGATTATCTCGTTGTATTCCGTACATAAACAAACCACCCCTTCGTGGTGAATGTTTGCACATCAGATTAAAATGTGTTTGACGAAATACTTAGTCGCGCCCGAATAGTCGAGCGGTGCAAACGGAGCGAGAGAACCAACCCCATTATTTGAACCGTTTTGCTTACCATGGAACACCGTATATCGCTACCAGCGATCACTCGCGCCCCGTGCAATTTCGCCTCTGAGAGGAGAGGTAATTCGATCCCATGAAAAAGTTCTACGACCCCTACACTGCTTTGCTCGCAGGATTTTCTACAGTGTTTGGACGTGGAGCAGGTGGACAAGTTTAAATCCACCCTCTAGAAGCAGCATGTTGTCGGTGTAAGATCGTTGATAACAGGAGCGACGCAGATCTTTTGCCTGTTACAATTTGTTTGCACCAGCTGGATGGAAGGTGGTTCGTGTTGAAAGACTTTGATTGAGGGTGATTGCTAGAATCGTCGATGATCAATCTGATATATTTAGATATACTATCTTAGATATACTATCTATTTAAACGTTGAAATTTTTCGAATCTTACTTTTTTTTCATAAGTTTCCTGGTATTTTTTGTAGGGTTTCTTTGTCGATTTGTTAGGTCTCTTCTGTTTTTGAATTATTGAAAATAAGATATTTCTCTACGGTTTTAGATACTTGGATTTTGTGATAGAGAAAATTTTTTAAAAGTTATTACTACCCTCCATTGTCGTTGTCACACTTCAAACAGTTGCTGTAATCAACAAAAATTTTACAAAATCTGTACGACTGTTTCATTCCAAACGATACAATTCATAGTCTCAAATAAAAATTATGTCTCAACCTGATTGTTCATCTGTCCTAATATTCTCAACATTAAAAATTTACAATTCAACAATTCGCCTCAACCACTTCTTCAGCTGAATCATCATTTCATAATCCTCAACAAATATTATCTCTCAACAAATTATTTTGACCACTCAACTAGCTTTATTACTACAAGTTACTAATTTACAAATTATAAAATAACTAACAAATGTCACCTCCCCAAAAATCATTTCGACCACTCAACTGCCTGTAACGTTAAAAACTACTAATTAAAAATTATTTCAAAATGTCGACGATAATTTTACCCAACCTGCCACAATTCACCCCATGAAACCTCCACTTTTAAACACTAATTTCAACCAATTTCTCAAATAAGCTCATGAAAACCCTTAATTTAAAAATTCCTCCACCCCTTCACCACAAATCCCATGTTCCATCATCCCAAGCGAGTCTCACCTCTCAGGTGGCAAGTTTGCACCCCAACTCTCCTCTGTCGACGACACGACACTCTTATCCGGCCCTCTTATCGGGTATAACGATTCACCAGGTACTCGTACGTGATCGAGAAGATTCACAGTCGGCTGACAATAGCGGCGTCCCGTCGATCCGATCAGGTGCTCATCAGTGATCAGCCGATTGTTGTATATCACGCGAATCGAGAGAAGAGAAACAACCCCGTCGTTAGCCGGGGTAGCTGGGACGAGCTCTTTGCAGCAGGTGTTCCGCTCGTCTGATCTCGCGACGACGAAAGAGGGTGGAGCATTGGTGGAAGAGGATGCAAAGAAGACAAAGAGGGTGAGAAACAGAAGGCAAAGAGGGCCGTGAAGATAGTGCTAGTAAAAGGTGATGCAGATATTTATACAGGGTGAGTCTGTAAAGGTGGACATGAATTTAAGGGTGTCTTTTACTTTGAGTAACTATGAGAATGGTTATCACTTTGAGAAAATTCCCTGTAAAAATAGGTTTTCAATATAATAAATTAACTTAGAAATTGAGATTAACTTTGGTTATTAAAATAATTTTGGTAATTTCAGAGTTTATCACTGTGGAAACACTTCTTTCCTGGAAAAATCGGTTTTTAGCAAATTAATGTTGGTTATTAAATTAATTTTGGTAATTGCACAGTTTATCACTGTGAGAAGACTTCCTTACTGTAAAAATAGATTTTTAGCAATATAAATTAATATAAAAATGGAGATTAATTTTGAGGGTAATCAATGGTAGGTTTTGATCGTCGAAAAAATTAAATCTGTTTCTTTCTTATACCGTTGCAGCTATAATGAATTATCTTAGGGTTTATAAAAACAGCAATTATATTTGTACACGTTCTGTGAATTTCACGACTCGCTAACAACTCTCTGAAATATTATTATTAACAAGTGCACTACGTTGTTATTCCTCTAACAATCGATATTACATACAGAGGAGAGAAATTCGTATTGTGTACTTCGTAGCAACAAATTTATTCGTTCTAAAACTACAGAATTGGAATGCAGAGGAAGGTAAACCAATTTACAGTTGTGTCACGAGAGTAGGGTGACTAGAGGATAATTTTAATTCGTCACAAACGACCTTTTTCAGCTTTATAAATCTACCAAAATCTCCAAGTACCCAGGAAAAAATTCATATCCCTACATTCAAAGTGACTTGGTGAAAAAGTAGGCGTCGCAAAAAAACTTAGTACCGAGACTTATTTCAGAACGAGCAATCATCCCCTTTCACTGGTGCCACCTATTGCGACACACCCTGTATATATTTCAAGGAAAAAAATCAGCGTTTCCACGTCTCTGCGGGATCGCGAATTCAATGGTACCGGTGCAAAAAGAGGGAGGAAGAAGAAGCACGGATACAGACGGGGGTTGGTTTAGCGTAAGGGGCGTGAGCGAGAGAAATAGCATATTGGAGAAAGAGAGAAAAGAGAGAGAGAAGTGCAAGCGATTCGTCACAGATATTATTTGAAGGGGCTCCCTCTTGAAGCAAGGGTACAATACAAGTCAACACGGCTGTCTGCGTAATGAAGTACTTTCTGGAGGGTTGATCCCGCCTAACAGAGGGAACCCTAAAGAAGAGGCCAGAGGGGAGCCGGTAATTGGGGGGTAGCCCACTCTACCCGCAACCCCCAGGAGGGGGCAAAGAAAACCCCTAACATATGCTCCCTTCGATCGCTTTATCCTCGCTTCTTCTTTCTATCTTTTTCTCTCCAACTATAATCCACCCTTATTTCTTTCTCTGTTCTTTTCCTTCTTGCTCTCCCTTTTTCTCTCTAGCCTTTGCTGGGCCTTGTGTAATAGATAAATAAAGGGACTGTGCTCTGGTCGACGACTCGTCGAAAAATCTGTTCCATGTCGAGTGGGATTACAAGTGAGCATCGTTCAACGGTGTCAAGGGTTTTCGGGTTTTCGAGTTGAATTTTTTCCGCCTGGAATTCGAGACTTGGAAGTTCACGTTTGGGCTTACAACTTTGCCTTTTAGAGAACGCTTTTTTTTAAGTGTGTGAGTAATTTTGTGGTCCGTGGATGGACTGGTAAATTAGTGTAGATATTAGGATATTTTTTGGGGGGTGAAGTTTGTTTTAACGGGCACGAAAGCTAAGGTGCTTTGAAAATTCATATTTATAATAAGGGGGCAAAAGAAAAGGTGGTAAGGAACTAAATATTGGAAGTAAGTTGGAAGAAAAATACTGGAATCTGTTAACATTTATTTCTGTGGATATTATTGACACTAGAACTACCGACTATTAATTCAATATATTTAAATCTACTATATAAATACTTCAGAAAAAAGAGAATGGAATGCCCAAGAAACTAAATTCATTTAGTTTCTCACACTTTACAAGATAGACATAGAAAATTAAACAGGACATGGCTCTTCAAATTTGAACACATTTTTAAAATTCGGTACAAGTCATTTTGAGCCCCTTGGTAGTTCTAGCGATAAAGGTAATTCAAAGGTAAGCCAATTAGCAGAAAATCTTATTTGGTACCGATCAATAGAAATATAACTTAACAAACATATCCTACTACAATCATGGAGCACACTGAAAGGTGAAGCAATAAAACAACAGACGTTTTCCTTACTGCAATTAGGTTCTCAATTTTCCACAAAAAAAAACTACAAAAAGGTGTTTGCAAACCGTATCTAAACGTTGATCAATGATCAACGGAAAAACGGCTTTATCCTCTCCACCATATCGACCTGCAGAATCGCGAAGCTATTGTGGCACCCTTCGTGATTTTAATGGGAGTTTCCTGCATTCACGCGACCCCCAACCCTTCTCCGATTCCGATCGCCGGCATATGAAGACATCAAGGGAATTTATGGACACCGCAATCAGTTGTTGTCATGCGAGCGGCCAGTTTTTTATGCACTTAATGTGCCCGCGTGTTCGTTGTGTCGCAGGTCGTGAACCTTGACTCTTTCAATTAACGCCCATTGTGTCTCGACACTGACATAATTGCTACAAAGGATTTATTTCGATTTACAAAGGTTGCACTTCTCCGCTTGGCAATGTATTTACTGGAAGACTGTTTTTGAGATTAATTTGTGGCTGCTGATAATAATATCTTTTGTTCTTTGCGACTTACAACCAGGTATGTGTTATAAAAAGTGCAATTCGAACAAAGGGATTAGTAGGGAATATGAAATTTTAGGAATGGTACAAGGGTAGTGGTTAAAAAAGGTTAACACGTTTTTGATTTAACAAATTCTTTATTCATCAATGAAACTACATAAAATGTGATACAATATTCATTAAATAAAATTGGATGTTTCTAAAGCTACACATTACTTATTTAATAAATGCTTTCCTGTCTTTCTCCTGCCTGTCCTGTTTAAACTAATAATATCTCAGACGAATTTTGGGTCTGTCTGACTTATCACTGACTCGTTTCATTTTTCAATTTTTCAGATTTTTCGAGAAATGAGCATCAGCTCATATGTGGAAGAAACCATCCGTAAGGATAGGCAAGACAGTGCATGCGCAGAAGAAGCAGTGCAGGAGTAAAGCAAGCAATATAAGAGGAAGGGCATAGAGTGCAAGTGCAGAACAGGCTGAAGAGGTACAGAACACAAAGGACAGGTAGCACAATTGAAGGACGAGCAGTACAAGAGCAGAGCACGCAGTACAGCAGCAGTTCAGATAGGAGAGGTACAGGTTAGGCGGGCAGGAAACGGAGGATAGGCCAGAATTTAATTGTGTTTTACATTTAACAAATTCATTATTTGTATTACATGTGCATGCGTCGAACAAGCAGTGCAGAAACAGGACAGGCAAAATTGGCAGGACAGTCGGGACAGTCTCAGAGCACGTAATGCATGCGCAGAACAAACAGCATGAGAGCAGGACAAGCAGTATAAGAGCAGGCCAAGCACGATAAGAGCAGGACACGCAGTGCAGAAGCAGGAGAGGCGCAGAACAAGCAGTGCAGAAGCAGGACAAGCAGTATAAGAGGAGGCCAAGCACGATAAGAGCAGGACACGCAGTGCAGAAGCAGGAGAGGCACAGAACAAGCAGTGCAGAAGCAGGACAAGCAGTATAAGAGCAACCCAAGCAGGATAAGTGCGGAACAGACGCAAGAGGTACAGGACAAGAAGGACAGGCTACGCACTTGCAGAATAAGCGGTGCACGAGCAGGACTCGCAGTACAAGAGGAGGACGGACAGGGGAGAACCAAGACAGCAGTTAAAACTTTAGCTGTGTTTTAGATTTAACAAATTCTTTATTCATTACTTGTATTACATGGCATCATTTGTATGACACATCATAAAATAAAATTGTGTGTTTCTAAAACTATGAGTTATTTATTTAATAAATCCTATCCTGACTCCAAATTCCACGTTGAAACAATTTCACTCGCTTCTTTCGCTTTGCCTGATTTTTCGCTGACTTGTACTACTTGCCGACTTGTGAAATTTTGCTGCAAATTTGTCAATCTCGAAAGCTGTATAAGGTAAAGTATTCGACTATCAGCTCCGGCTGACTTATCACCGACTCGTACTACTTGATTACTCGTGAAATTTGGACGAAAAACTTGTAAACCAGTAGTATAACTTAGGAAAAGTCAGCCCTACTTTTGCGTTTGACTTATCGTCGACTTTACTACTTGCTCACTTTGAGATTTTTCTGAAAAATTTGCCAATCCAGCAAGTAGTATAACCTAGGATAAGTCAGCCCTACTTTTGCGTTTGACTTATCGTCGACTTTACTACTTGCTCACTTTAAGATTTTTCTGAAAAATTTGCCAATCCAGCAAGTAGTATAACCTAGGATAAGTCAGACCTACTTTTGCGTTTGACTTATCGTCGACTTTACTACTTGCTCACTTTGAGATTTTTCCGAAAAATTTGCAAATCGAGCAAGTAGTATAACCCGAAATTTCTCAGACCGACTTTTAGCTCCGTCTGACTTATCGTCGACTTTACTACTTGCTCACTTTGAGATTTTTCTGAAAAATTTGCCAATCCAGCAAGTAGTATAACCTAGGATAAGTCAGCCATACTTTTGCGTTTGACTTATCGTCGACTTTACTACTTGCTCACTTTGAGATTTTTCCGAAAAATTTGCAAACCCAGCAAGTAGTATAACCCGAAATTTCTCAGACCGACTTTTAGCTCCGTCTGACTTATCGTCGACTTTACTACTTGCTCACTTTGAGATTTTTCCGAAAAATTTGCAAACCCAGCAAGTAGTATAACCCGAAATTTCTCAGACCGACTTTTAGCTCCGTCTGACTTATCGTCGACTTTACTACTTGCTCACTTTGAAATTTTTCCGAAAATTTTACAAACCCCGCAAGTAGTATAACCTGAAATTTCTCAGACCGACTTTTAGCTCCGTCTGACTTATCGTCGATTTTACTACTTGCTCACTTTGAAATTTTTCGGAAAAATTTGCAAACCCAGCAAGTAGTATAAACTAGGATATCTCAGCCCTGCTTCTGCGTCTGACTTATCACCGACTCGTATTACTTACCCGCTTGTAAAAGGTTGCAGAGAAATTGTCAACCTCCCAAGTAGTATAAACCAAAATATCTCAGGCGGAATTTTAGATTTGTCAGGCTTGCCGTTAGCTCATAATACTTACCTGAATGTGCAGCTCAAAGTGAAACCATACTAGAGAACTTACAACTATGATACGCTCGCTAAGTATTTGTAGAGAAGGAATTTTAGGAATCGAACCAAGGTAAAGGTTAATAAAGTTTAACAGTGTTTTAGATTTAACAAAATTCTTTATTCGTCATTTGTAATATGCAACACAAACTTATACAATATAATATTCATAAAATACAAGTATATCTTTCATAGATTACATTTTATGTCTTTAATAAGTACTATTCTGTCTGTTCTGTGGCTGTCTTGCTTATTCTGTAATAGTCCTGGTAATTCTGTGCCTGTGCTGACTGTCCTCTGCTTGTCCTGGCCACCCTCTACCCGTCCTGACTCCTCTCTGCCTGTTCTTGTTCTCCCCTGTCTATACTGACTGCTCTTTGCCTGTCCTGGTTCTCCTCTGCTTTTCCTGACTCCTTTCTGCCTGCCCTGGTTCTCCTCTGCCTATCCTGACTGTTTTATGCTTGTCCTGGTTCTCCTCTGCCTATCCTGACTGCTTTCTGCCTGTCCTTGTTCTCCTCTCTCTCTATACTGACTGCTCTTTGCCTGTCCTGGTTCTCGTCTGCCTATCGTGACTGCTTTCTGCCTGTCCTGGTTCTCCTCTGTCTATACTGACTGCTCTTTGCCTGTCCTGGTTCTCCTCTGCTTGTCCTGCGCCTGCATTGCATGCCCAGCTTCTCTTCTGCCTGTTTGACAAAACTAAATGTTACAATAATATCTTCTCTGCGATGCTATAAAACTTACATCTAAAACTAGCAGCTTTCGAGTTATTGTGTTCTGATTGCCCTGTGCTTGTCCCAGTTGGCCTGTACTTGTACTGTATCTCACCCACCTGTCCTGTCAGTACAAGGACCTTACAAACTTCAGCAGTCCTTCTAAAATAATAATCTTTATATAATAAAGAATGGAGGTATTTCATAATTATATATTAGTTCTTAAAAATAAACGTTAAGAAGATTTTTCAATTTATTTAGAAATTCGAAACGATGCATAATTCAATTTTTAAATACAGAAACTCAATTCGCTAAATTTTTACTCTAAAAGTTACAAACTTCCTTTGAAGTTAAATTGTAATACATTAAAATTACTAAGTTACTTCAAATATTATTTTTACCATTTTCCAGCATGCTATCCTGCAACTAATCCATAAGTCCAACAAAAAATTCGTACCACAGAAAGTTAATTTTCCAAAATTAATCAACTAACAAATTACTCTCGATCCGTAATAATCCTCTAGCAAAAGATTCATCGACATCGCCAATCGAAGCCAGTCTTATTAGCCGGAAAAAAAAACTCCACCGCCTGATGAAAGTCTCAATGTGGCTCACCTGTCAGCTCCACGTGACCGTCGTGGCTTTTCCCCGACAACGGCAAATGGCTTCTCTCTCTCCTCCCCCTCTCTTTCTCCCTCTTTCACTCTACCTATCTATCTATCTTCCCTTGTCCTACCCTTCCTCTGATTTCCCTCTGTTTTTCATCCCTCCCACGACGTCCGCCCACGTCGTATTTCCACGTGACTTCCATGTGCTCGTTAGCGTCGGCTTTAGGTAAAATCGAGAGCGTCGACGTCACTGTGGCGTAAGTGGAGAGAGACAGAAACGAGAGAGAGAGAAAGAAGAGACAGCTAAAGAGAGAAAGAAAAAAAATAGTCGAAAGAGAAAGAAAGAAAAAGATGGAAGAATCAAGGGTGAAAAAGAGAGACGAGAATGTCGGCGAAGTTCCTCCCTAATTGGGGTGGGACGACGACGACCGGTGCCCGGGGATAAAATCGGAGCTGCCGTCCTCTTCGAGTACCGAACCTCTTCTTCGTGACCGATTGCGTGCTTCGCTCTACGGGATTTTCAATTTTAGCCCGCGATTCCCGGGCACGGAAGAGGCACTTCGATCTGCCCGAGGACCGAATGCTTGTTTCGTTGGGAAGAATCTACTTAAGGCTGCGCCGGCTCATGTTAAGTGTTCTCTGATTGTGTGTCTCGTGGCCTTCCGCTTCGAGTTCGGGTGAGAGATGTTACGCAAGAGAAGTATACCGAGAGCAGATTTCTTTCATTTTCTTCCCTTTGTTGCCACTGTTTTTTGCAATTGTTGAAAGTATCTGCTCCGATGATTTCTGGAGGGCCTCAAACGCGACCATTGGATATTCGTGAAATCAGGACTCAGGAGAATGGCGCTCCGGGGTGCGCTGACATGGAATAAGTTTCGATATTTGAGAAGAGATACTGTCGGATTTTTTAATTTTTTATGTTTCATTTGGAATCTTTAAGGTTCAGCGATTAAGAGTGGCAGATTTATTGAATTTTTATATTGGTATGGCAAACTTGTAAAGGGTGTTTATGATTGTTGAAAATAAAATATTGATGTTACCAAGAAAAGTCTTACAATTAGTATTTTATGTAGTATATCCTTTATATTAGAGGGGCGAGACGTCATTTCTCCCGAGATTTTGCTCAAAAACTAATTGACTTTTATTGAAAAGGGTTTTTGATGACGACGATGATTACGAATAAAAATAAAACTAGTATGGTACTAACACAAAACTGCAGAAATTAGTTCTTCTCAGAAAATTCATTTTATCATGATACCATCTTTCTGCAACTCAGCCACGAAAAACTGTAACCAAAAACGCTGAAATTTGACTTACAATAGGTTTACTCTTTCTGCAACTGCACAATCAATACTACCAGCTCTCACATCCAATAACTCCCAAATCGAATCAATTAAAAAAGCAGACATTTTTCAAAAACTACATAGGGGAGGGTGGGGCAAAGTGGGCCCCTTCAGCAAAAAATAGTCATATCTTTATTTTTTTTTATTCGTTATAGGGGAGGGGGGGCAAAGTGGGCCCCTTCAGCAAAAAATAGTCATATCTTTATTCTTTTGGGTTCCAAAATTTTAAGGGGCCCACTTTGCCCCCAAATTTTTTTGGGCTCCAAAATTTTAAGGGGCCCACTTTGCCCCCAGGGGCCCACTTTGCCCCACCCTCCCATACTTCATAATCGATCCACATTTTCAGGAAACTGTAAAACAATTGAACCCTCTTTCGAAATCATTGAACTCTAATGTGTAATAGATATACTCCTTTTGCAACTATACAATCAAAACTACCACCTGCAAAAAGTCCCAAATCAGAAAAACAAAAATTTTTCAAAAACTAGATATTTCATAGTCCATCTACTTTCCCAGACACCTGAAAAACAATTGCAGTTTCTTTCGAAATTATTAACCACTGATTTGCACCAAATAGACTCTTTCTCTAACTACTGAATTATAACCATCACAATATAGCTATGCAAAACTCAAAACCAAAAAGAAGCAATTATGTAAAAACAAGAAATTTCCTCATCGAACCGCGTTTGCACGAATGTGTAAAAAGATTTAAGCAGCGTTCGAAAAATGTTCCTTTTTTTCATGATGCGTGCACGAAGCGGTAAAGCGGCTGCACAAAGTCGGGGGCTGATTTACGCATCGCAGAGAAATGTTTGCACGGCCATTCGGCCAGCACGAAAATGAGCATAATATTTGGCCGCGTAATCAATCAATTAACGCGAGCAGCGAGCATCACTGACGCGCATTAGTTCACCGCTGACTGACCACCCCCAAACACCCCTTCCCTACGTTTCGATGAATCGAATAAATAACCCCCGTCGGTGATCCAGCCCGCCGGCGAAACGGGAATCTGTGCATTAGAAAATTGCGAATCGAAAACCACGATATTTGCAAAATAACCATTCACCGGGGGGATGTTTCTATCGATAATGGTATCGAGGGGATAACGCGGGAGATTTGAATTGGGTATATCATCCTATGTTCTTTGAGTTTCATACTTGTGAGTTTAAATAGGCGATGTTCATAGGTAATGAATTATAAATGTTTGCAATAGTCATTACGTCTTCTATTCATTTTCGGATTTATTATGAAGCAAATTGGATGTTTGCGCCAGTTGTTATGATAGGTGACTGGGATTCTCTAATTAGAAATATTTCGATGTTTGTTTTCAACGATTGAATTCTGTGTTGTAGATTAGTACTACTTTTTTTAACAATTTTGGGGGTGGTTCAACGTTTGATACGATAAATCCAATTTTTCGAGGGCGTATATTTATTATTCACGTAGAACCGGAAAAAAATATAGTGTGTTATAAATTTTAATATGAAATAACCATGTACTTACAAAATTAAAAATATTTTTCGATCATTTCAATTATTTAATCTTACATTGCACAGAGTTTTCGTTACAATTGTGCAGTTTTTATGTTATTTTACTTTTAATAGCTTTAATTAATTTCTAAACTCATATATCTGAGTTAAGCTGAACGGGTTAAGTTAATAAAAAAAAAAATAAAAAAATATATAGTCGTCGGGATCAGTATTTTTGCTCTTTTTTCTACGCTTCTTCCTTTGAGGTCGCTATGAGATCGCAAGTTGTGAGTTTTTTCCTATCTATTTTTGCAACGCAAAGGCATCGCAAGAGATAGCACGCTGCTTCTCCTCGAATATCAAACGTCGAGGTAAAAGATTTAGCTCGAATGTCACCGCCAAGTTTTCTGACTGAAAATATATAAAAAAAAAAACACCGCTCAAAAAATTGCCTTTGAATGCTAAAACGAAAACACTTAAAAACCATAATAATTACTTAAAGTGCCGAGGTTTAATATAAATTCATTAAATTCGATATTCGAAATTTCATGAAAAATTCAAATTCTGGCAATATCGCCGAAATAACAACGTTCGAATGTAATTAATTTTCCCGTCATTAAATTCTCTTCAACCAGCCTCATTGCTGCTCGTTGAATTATCTCCTATTATTTAACACATTCAATCGAAGTTCCACAATTTTAATGAAACAAAAATGAAAACGAAAAATATAAATTAACTCTACGATATTATTCTATTTTCTTTCTAAAAGTTGCAAATTCCTTCACTTCGTTTTCTGTATTAAAATTTATTATAAGTTAAACATCAGATATTTTTCATTTAGGCCCGTTAAATCTGTTATATTTAAATATATTAAATAATACATAAATACTTTGAAAAAAGATGGATCGAGCGACATAGAATACAGAGTAAATTGAATATTAAAAGATATCTGTAAATTATCTATAATATTTTAATGATTCTCTACAAGTTTAAAAAATATCTGTAAAAAAAGTAGAAACCTCTTAATTTAACGGCAACAGTAGACCTAGCGTTAACTAAAGATTGTTATATTAAAGACTAATATTGCAAGCGGCTACGTGTTTGACGGTAATTTATTTATTTTAAACAAGTATTCGGCTGTGAACACTAAGATCTTATACTTACTTTAAATTAATATTTCAACGCTGAAAGTGTTAGGAAAATTGAGAATATTATTATTCAAAATGAAAGTAACACCAAGCAGTGAACTACTCCAGAGTACGTTAAATCGTAACTTTACAAACATTACATTAATAATTCAATAGTAAATACACCAGGTTTATAAACATTATTATAAAGCTCAATGACACCAAGCATCGAAGCGCCTCAAAATACCCTAAATCTTACAATTATTTATAATATACTAATTATAAGTAATTAACTAATATACAATTAAATAATATAAATAATTCGATAAAAAGAATACTAGAAAATTATGTAAAATTTACAACACATTTTGTCACACACGTTAACATCAATAACTGATCTACCCCACGTTGTGCACCGTCTTAACCAATCCTCCTCATCCTTCCTCAGCGTCCCTTAATTGCAAACAAAATACCAAGCCCGCCCATCGACAAAAACGGATTCTCCACTCGAGCGAATCTACGTCACAATAACAAACGCGTGATTTTTCGAGTAACTTCCTCCAGGATAAAGGGCACAAAGGGCTCGTCTCTCGTCGTTCGACCCTCCGCATTCATTCGAACTGGCACTTCGTTTGCCGCGGTTTCGTGGATACGCAAAAAATCATTCACCGTTACGCACGAGTCTGATTTAACATAAATGGCGGAAGTGATCGCATTAGGTCCACGTGTTAAACGGTGAAAATCGGTCGTCCGATCCTCGCTTTCGAGGAGCTAGGTATACTCAGGTATTACGTTTTGTGCCGGCGGCTTCGTTTCGACCTTTACAAAAGGTACGTCGGTTAATATAGGGTGACGTGTGTTTATAAATACGCTACCGGCTAGAGAAAGGTGAGGGTTCTGATTGTATTTCGTCACTCGTGTCGATTTCCACCCCGGATGCCATATAATCGTTGCGCGGTCATCGAGCTTACCTAAACACGCTTGACGTTCGATACAAAATTCTTAAAGGGTAGAAATTTGTTGTGTTTCAACAATTAGTGTTATTAAGAAAATCTACAAGGGTGGATTTGAGTTTGATACTATTTTAGGAATATTTCTCGGGTTTGATTCGTTAGTAGTTTCTTACTTTTTGCATTAACTAATCATTGATTGTCAGAAACTAAGGCAAATAAAATATTTTGATTGAAATAATCATTAATTAACCAATTAACTGCGATGAACTTTTTGGAGAGTGCAGATCTACGTGTGTCATCAAAATCGAACGATAACGAGTGTACTCGTCAGTCACAGAGTATTTTTCACCATTAAAATATTGGATCAAAAATATGTTTTATTTTATTTTTATTTTATAGAATTAATAATTGTTACTAAATTCTTTTGATCGTTTTTTTACTCTTGCTTCTGTGGATTTTACGCTAAAATCTGAAAAATATTATCGTCGTACACGTATAAACTAGTTATACCAAATGATAAATAGCTACAAGATGTATAAATCAATCTCAACTTATTTATAGTTTTTAGTTGTTCCGTTTATTTCTGCATGAGCTCAAAATATTCCAAATGCCTTGAAATTTACGAATAAATTGTAATTTTCTATATTGTAATGTCCAAAATTCTGTCCTTTCTTCTTGGCGAGTATACTCGTCAATCACCGCTAACCAGTTAATTAAAAACTAAAAATGATATTTTAAAATCTTAAAAATACTAAATAAATTTTTGTAAAAGTATTTCAAACTTCCGCTGAGACTATTTAAAGACTAACAGAGTTGTTAAATTCTAAGTATACAATTAAATTCTAAATATACAGGAAATTACCAAATTAAATGCCCTGCGTTACAAACGAAACCAAAAAAATGACAGAAATACCAATTTTCCACAATAGTCCAACTCGTTCCAAAACACTTAACGAGACGTCCACTTTGAACCGTCCACCCAAGTCCCTCCGCGGTGAAGGGCCAGCACTCGTCCAGGCTCTCCTTTCACAGGCGGCCTCTGAAAGGTTAATTCACCACGTTTGTTTCTCACGCACCCGCGGAGGGCGCACACAACGAAGCCTTCGTACCCTTTGAAACTCTCCTCCGGTCGGGTGTCCCGCTGGGACATAATAAGGCGTATATCTATTCTTTCGACGTACGATAACCCAGCCGCCCATCCACCTACGAGACCTTCGCGAATCGTCGTCGTCGTGCGCGAAGTCGGCGCACCCCTGAAGGCTTTCCCTCCATTTTCCTCGCAGTTTGTTATTCTGAAAGTCTCTTTTTAGCCGTAGAAAATCGACACAGCCCGCCAGGCGGTTCTCCTCCCCGCCGTCGCCTTTAGAATAGCCTCTTTTCTCCTCGTCACCCCCTTTCGCCTTTCTCCATCTTTTTTTTCCCTCTTTCTTCCCTCCTCTTCTCCCTTTCTTCGACTCTCTCCTTTCTCTCTTTCTCTCTTTCATTCATCTATATCTCTATCTCGTTCTTCTCGCATCCACTCACCCCTTTTTCTTGTGTAGATTTCTGCCCCTCTTCTACCCCCGTTTCCAGCAGTTCTCACCCTACCCTACGTCGAGGCCAACCTTCCTTACGAAGAATGAAATTACCTTCGTTACGCGAAACTCGCTTCACCCCAACTCCCCGAACCTGATTCCTACCCCTCTCTTGCCCGTCCTTCCTCCTCCTTTCTCCCTCGTTCCTTCCAACCAGGGTGGGTATATACGTCCATGGGGGTGGATGTTCGTATGTAACGATGTACATAGACACCCACACGTATCGAGACACGCGTATTATGTGCACATAGTCGCGTACACGTCAGAGGGACGATTTTATTGCGCCATTTTTACTCCCTCTTTGCCAGGGGGCTTGGGGGTCCTCGGGGATGGTACGAAAGTAATGGCTCCTTCAGAGACCCGCAACTCGACGCCACGTGACACTCGGGATTTATGGTCACTCGTGGCCTTGCCTTTCTTTCTCTTTCTCTCTTGATTTCCTCTCTTTGCTTCTTCTCCTCCTCCGTGATCTCTTCTTCGCCTTCTCGGGTGCCCTCTTCGTCTTTCCCGCGTCCACGCCACAGCTTTGGCGTTTTTTTTTCCACTCGGACTCACTTTTATTTCTGTCATGTTAGCCGGGGGATCAGAACGCGGGTGATAAATTGGGTAAAGGTCGGTGATGATCGGACTGATAGCCAGATTTTGCCGGTACATGTCCCATGGAAGGTCCGGGCTTTTGATAGAGACGTAAAATATGGCGATTTCATTGGGTTTCGTGGAGAGGAAACGGCCACGTTGGGGTACGTGGAAGTTTACGATGTTTCTGCGCCCTTTTTTTTGTTTTATATTTTTGCACTTTAGCCGGTACAGTAATTTTGCTTAGAATCTAGTTTTTTGAGACTTACAGGTTGGAAGTGGGCCTCTATTTTCTTAATTAGAAGAGCCCTACTATTATGGGCATGTCGCCTGGGACCTACTGTTTTAGGTGGGCTCCGAACCAATGAATATTTGGTATATATTCCACATAGTAAAATTGCCCAGAGGTTACGGGAATTTTGAGCCTCTATTTCCTTAATGAGCTTCTCTACTATTATGGGCATGTCGCCTGGGCCCTACTGTTTTAGGTGGGCTCCGAACCATTGAATATCTGGTATATATTCCACATAGGAAAATTGCCCAGAGGTTACGGGAATTTTGAGCCTCTATTTCCTTAATGATCATAGCTCTACTATTATGGGCACGTCGCCTGGGCCCTAATGTTTTAAGTGGGCTCCGAACCACTGAGTTTCCGCTGTATATATCACATAAAAATATTTTTCCTGGGATCATGAGGGCTTTGATTGAAAGTCTGGTTCTTTATCTCCTTATCTATCGTAGTCCTACCGTTGTGGACATTTTGTCTGGGACTTACTATTTTAAGAGGACTCTGAACCACCAAGTCTGTGGTATATATATAACAGGAAAATTGGTTAGAGGTCATGAGGGCCTTACTTGAAAGTACATGCCTCTATCTCCTTATCTATCATAGTCCTACTGTTAAGGGCATTTCGTCTGGGACCTACTGTTAAGTGGGCCCCGAACCACTAAGCTTCCACTGTATATGCCACATAGAAAAACTTTTTCCGTGGTCATGAGGGCTTTGATTGAAAGTCTCGGCCCTATCTCCTTGCCTATCCTTGCCCTACTGTTAAGAGCACTTCGTTTGGGACCTACTATTTCAATTGGACTCCGAACCATCGAGTCTACACTTTAGATATCACATAGGAACAATTTTTGCAGAGGTGATTAGAAATTTCAACTGAATTGAAAAATTGGGCCTTCTCACTTTATTCACCATAGCTCTACTACAGTAATTTTTGCTGAGACCTTCTGTTTAAAATGTATATAAAATAATAAAAGCAACGAATTGCTCAAAATCCTACGGTATTCCTTGTATTTTGATCACGTGGGTGAATCTATACAGTCGCAAAGCGATGAATTACGACAGGATGAATGCGTAAGGACTTACGTTACGTGTATCGCGCACCTGGGTCACCGAAATACCCCGAACGGGAAAAGAATTATTATCTACTCGCCGGGAAGATAAATGGAGTTCATTGATAGACGATCAATTGTGTGCCGAGGGGGATCGTGCTGGCATTGTCCGACGAAAGTACCTTGTCAAATCTACTACACGGAGATTTGCTACGCGATGCTACTCTCACGCTGGGGTGAAGTAACGAGCCGAGGGGGTGATAATCGCTTTCTACTTCTCCGACCGTACTACCGGCTCACCAGTTGCTTCTTCGTTTCGTACGTTCATCGATGAGACTGCCTTTCATGTTGATAGGCATCAAGGATGTTCATGGAGGATTTTGCTCATGAGCAAAGTTTAGGGATGAATAATTATATCCAGAGTTTTTTATTTTTTCAATGAACTACTAATTAAGAGATTTTAATGAGTGCAGCTGGAGGTTTATCATGGTAAATTCTTTTGGGTCATCGGGGATCATCGGTGCTGAATTCAATATCGTTATTTTAAACGTTAATATTCAAAAATCTCTCTTGTTTACAACTTGAAAGAGTTTCTGAAAATCAGCACACTTTCTAAAAATAGAGGCTACAATTCACAGACTGTCAAAAAATGTAAAAACTATCTGAAGAAGAATGTAGTCAATAAAAAACTATCTCTTAAGGCAAAAGGAATCTATAGATTTATACTAATTAAACCTTCCCCCTGAAATCTATGGCATACATGGAGTTAACACTAGAACGACCGACGTTAAATTTATTGCATTTAAATATATTAAATAAGAACTTTGGAAGCAGAGGAACCAAGGGGTGGAAAATATACTCGGTTTGGTAATCTGTGCTTCATAACATCAACTTAGAATTTCTAGTCTAGGACTCTCCTGTAAACTTACGGAATTTTTGGAAAAAAATGTGAACAATCATTTTGACTTGCTTATTGTTAGTCGTTCCAGTGTTAAAGATTCAGTCACGCAGTTAATACAGCCATCTTGAAATCTCCTACTTAATACTCTTTCTCCTAAAGAAAATTACCATAACACTTAAGCCCAAAAAATTCAAAATAATAAGAAAACTACCTTCACAGTTGATAGTCTCCAACATTCCTTTCAGAAAGGAATTACTTTTATTTTATAACCTGTCCAGTATCTGCTACGATGAAAATAACTATCCACAAAGTGTCGATAAAAAATCCACAAAAATTCTGCGCTACATATCACCTTCAAATTTCAAGGTAGTACCCACAGAGTCTCGACTTCCACCTCACAAGTTAAATTGAGACCTCGAAAGCTCCCGACAACGAAAGTCGACTCCCAGAATCGAGAGGAAACGAGCCGCAGCACGTGTTGCGATCGTTGCATAGGGTTTCACAGAGAGAGTCGATGATTTTTGCGGTCAGGCCGAAAGGGCCTCAGTGAAGGGGACCAAAGGGAGATGAGCCTGGCGCCATGTCGTTGCGTGGGTGACACGTGATCCGTCTGCAGGGGTGTGAACCACGAGGCCTCAAGAGCAACCGGGCCGATTCGTCGGCTCTCTTCTTTCTCCTTTTCTTCCCTCTACTTCTTTTTTTTTTCCTTGGCGTCTCCTTTCACTGAAGCTGCTCGGCTAATGACGCGTGCAGGAAGGAAGCCGGAGTGTTGCGGAATTCGAGATATTTTCAAAAGCACCGAACCCCCTTGGAACGCGTAAACGGAACACCCCTGAAGGTATCGTGCTTTTTGAATTCTTGGAATAATTGCGGGTGACAGAAGATGCTTGGAATGAACTGGCTTTGATGGAAGACCATTCGTGACTTAAAATTCTATGGTCTATTTTATATTAATTCTATGGCCTCTACGTTGAATATTATGGGAGTAATCGGTGACCGGTACTTTAGAATTCAATTAAATCTGTTGTGACTTTTAATTGGCAATACTCACGAATTTCTTGATGCATGCAATATTTAAATATTGTCATTAAAACAGTAAAGTATTGCAGAGGAATGTTACTATTTTTACCATTAACTAATTCCAGCGTAAACTTTAAATTGTAACTATTGATATTTCTATTGATATATTCTATCTGTTCTACTTTATAAATAGGTGATTGTAATAGAAATAATTAAGTCTTTTAAAAGTTAATCTTTCAGTGAATATTATGTAACTGGAGAAATAGATGTGGCATTGATTTTAATAATCGAATTTGCCCATATCAGAGAACTGGCACTTCTAATTACTACGAATGGTCTCGCCAAGTACAGAAAAAGAATAATAACGCGAAGTTATATATTGTTTTAATTGTGGGAGAAGAAGTTAATTGATTACCACAGAAGTTGATTGACAAAACTGTACTAATTTCCATTTCCAAAGAGATTGCCATTTCCTGTAACAGAATCTACGAGGCGATTCGTACGTTCAAACAATACCTCTCACAATCAGCATAGTGTTAAGAAAAATCCGCCATTGTCGGAAATTTTAGTACGTCGAAAGCATGGCATCCATTACAATATTTCTAAAGAATTGCGCATTCTTCGTATCAAGCATGGCGACCAACAAATTCCAACGCAACTTTCAACCAACAACTACGACCTAACATCGTTGAACTTTGAAAGCAAACGATTGAAAAATTACAGCAGTCGCGTGTAATATATTTCCCTACGTATTACCGGCTCCTCCTATGCTTGGTAACACCACTGAAAATAAATGGCTCGCTTGTTAAAATCACAAAAGTGTTTCATCGCAGGAAATCGTTAGACTCCGGACGCGCATCGACGTCGTGACGCTTCACTTGATGCCTGCCGGACGTATAGTGCCTCCACCTCCAGCTAAACCCGAATGGATCGTAAAAGTGAAACGTAAAAAAACGTAGAAACGCCCACCGTACGCCTCGCACCGAGGAACCTTTCTTACGATCATTATTCATAAAATGCTGGATGGCTCCAGCGCCGTTAACGCTGCGTTTCCTTTCTACTCCAAAGATTTCCTCGAGGGCCGACGTTTTCACGAAATTTTTACCTCGCTTCGGCGAATTTACTTTGCCTCGTGGAATTTTGCAATTTTCCTTCGCGATAGGAATAAGAAAAGGTGCTGTTATCGAGGTCTTTTTTTTTCTTATTATGAACGAACGGTGCTTTCTTACCTCGAGGCTGGATTTGAGAAAGAAAAATCACGGAATTCTAGTGTTTGGATAACGAGCGAGTTTACGATGAGAATGAGAGCACCATAATGGCGGACAATGTTGGACGAAGTTAATTCGCTTTGGTATCAGCCATTTGCATGTCGGATTTTTTGCGAGCTGGAAAGTATGAGATATTAAGACATTTCTACTGAAGATTCTGAGAATATTTTTCTAGAACGCGAGGTTTCTTGCCGAGTTTTGTTTAGTTGCTAATTGGAATTTTGAAGGAGGTTACTGGTGAAGGAAATTATAAATGCTTGTAATAATATCTGTTAACCCTTTTGGGATTACGAACGCATGTATACGATCTGTGAAAAAATGTGGTTATAGTTTACCACATAATTTATAACTTCTATATATTTGGACTCTAACTTTATGATAAAAAATGATTTTTGATCGTCAAATGAATGATTATTTCTCAATACTCTAACAAATCTCCAAAGTGTTATTTACATTTTTAAGCGGCACCACCCTTCCTGTACCAAATCGCACAGATTCAGCGGTGTAAATAACATCAGAACCATAATATAAAGATTTCAGTATCTTCGACAGTAAACGATAATGTCAAAAAAATCGCCATAAACAGCAACACTCTCTAGATTCCCCATATTAACCCTTTGCACTCCGAGCCATCTCTGACGTTATTTATTAGCAACTTGTCGACTCTTTACTATTTGCTATTTTGTGCTATTTCAATAGAAAAATTGAGGTAAACATATATTTCTTAAAACCTTGCGACGCAAAAAGTTCATCCTCTGTAATTACTAATAAATTCGAAGGTCCCTTTAGAGGGTGTAACCGAGTGATATGGTAAACTTACAATGTCCCCTCAGGTGTGACATCGGAGTGCAAAGGGTTAATTATCAGAAGACAGACCCCGAGTCGAAATTTTCAGATCTGCAGTAGATTTGCAGGGGTCTGTAGACACAATTATTCTCTGTACCACGTCTGTACTAGATATGCACTCAATAATTACATTTTTTAGGGCTTAACATACGCTTGCACCAGACCTATGATGTTTACGTTCGTTTGCACTGTATCTGTAGCATGTCCATTACAGATAAAAAAATTATACAGTTTTCGTGAAATTGTTACAATACTAGTACAATAATGTTGCAAACGGATAAATAAAAATTTTAAATGTATATTTATTCGACCTTAGAAATTTTTCGAGATTGTCAGTTGACGAAATAATTCTAAGTTCGAACCATTTTATTTCGTTCGAAATAATTCCAAATTTCGATTCGTAATAATTTTAGTAAACAATTAATTACAAGTTAAAGAATATGTATTGTAATTTCATATTTTTAATGACCCTATACAAACGGAATATTAACATTTGCAGACATGCTGCAAATCAAGTGCAAAACGTCCTATGGATGCATGCAGACACGCTGCAGATCCAGTACAAACGCGCAACAGAGTTTTTTTTAAATAACATTTAAGTACATCTTATGCGGTTGTACTGCTGGCCTTTTTCTAATGTGCTGCAAATGCATTTGTTCACGTTGCAAATATAGTGCAGAAGTAGTACAAAGTTTCGATGCAAACGCAGTACAAACACAGTACGGTCGTCTAAAATTGTATCTAATATTTCGACTCGGGACACCCTCAGCCCTCACCCACAAAATTCTCTCATTCTCACGACTCGCATTAACCTACGTTAAAGCAGTTCATAAAAAACATCAATTTGCAATACATTATCTTCCACATGACACAAGAACTCCGAACAAACAAGCTATCGCATAAATTCAAACCCTCCACCCTCGTCCTAACCCAGTCAAGTCGAGGATTCAGGTCGAATCGGCGGAGCATCGTGAAAATCAGCAAAACCGACAGGAGGATTTGGTAGGTCGGTGATCGCGAAGTGCTCAGCAGGTGTTCCAGTTCGTTTTACGACAGCCCTTGACCTTAGCAGGGTCGAACGGAATAAGTTTTCCGGGCTAGGATATATTCTACCACTGAACATGTACATAGGTGCTCTTAGAAGCACGATGAAAGAGCTCTCTTACTATCTCTTTTCTTCTATCCTTCTTCAGGCCCCGATTTATGTGTGGCCCCGATCGGACGAATAACGATCTGTAAAGAGGTTTGTAAAGTTGGCGGGTAGCAAGAACCCCGTGGCGTGTCGGACTGGGCCCTCCCTGGGTGAGATCCTCCTGGCATCGCGCCTACTCTGAAACTTTGTTGAGGCCCATTCCTGCAGATTTATTTCGTTGCTTTTTGATGGTTATTGGCCGAGTTTTTAATACGGCGTGTGTTTGACGTATTGATGGTTTTTGGTGATTGGGTTTAACGCAGTTGGCTCGCAGGGATAGAGTTTGGCTGGTGGTTATGATGGTGAGGGTGTCGAAGGCATTATCAGGTTTGAAGAATTTTGGTATTTGATGTGTATAGTGTGACTTTGGATTTTTGAGACTTATTTAAAATGGTAGATGCTAGGAAAAATTATTATTTGTGGGTAATACGGTAATGTGGGGGCTTTAACTGTTGTCTTTAACGCTGCCATATTTATTTCTAATGCCAGTGACATTAACCCCTTGCCGTATAATAACTAGTGCTGCTGTAAATTTGACAGGAGATTTCCAAGTTTTGCGAGTCATATGAAGTTGAAAATATCAATAAAACTATTTCTATAATGTTAATGTTATATTAAATTGTACGATACACCGAAAATCACCGGCCAATTTTTATTTCACTATTTTAATTCTGAATGATTGCGGAGACAGACACGAGAGAAACAGTACAGGAAGGGGTTAATTAGGGGAAATTTTTGAAGAAATTTAGAATCAGTTACTTTGACTGGCTTGGCGGTTTTAGAATTAAGTAGCGCCTACGATACATTATACGATATATCGAGAATCACTGAGCAATTTTTATTTTACCAATTTAATAGTGAATTATTGCGAAGATAATCGTCAAAGAAATTGTATGGCAAAGGGTTAAGCTGGTTTTCTTTTACATTTAGATTTCAACCACCATAGTTATTTCGCCTAAGAACTGCAATCTTAGATCTAAAGAAGTTACGATAAATTAAATAAAGATGTAGAAAAATTCTACAAGTATTAGCTCCTTGTTGTATGACTTATTTTCTTACTGTCTCTACAATGACTCAGAATTAACTTGCTAAATTAAAAATTAAAAAATTTGCCAGCTCTATTACAAAATATAGCAAGCTACACTAGCAAAGTACTATTTGCAAATTTATCTTCTAAAAAATATAGAAAATTCTCTCAAACCTATAGTATGCACACTTTGGAAGATTTTTAATCTTCAATCTCTCAACGATGTAAAAGATCACGACTGTCCAATTACAAGTATCCTCAGCACTTTTTTGCCGCGACTTCAACACCCACTCGAAGTCCAGGAACAAAGAACGAGCGATTCGTAGGAAGGACGAGGCTGATAAGGAGCAGATCAGACAGTACGACGATTTTGTGTCGCGTTCTGGTGACGGAAGATCATCGATCACAGCGCGACGAATGAATGGTTGTATCTTCGTACTATTCTTCGTCGCCGGTGGTTCGTTCGAAGGTAGAAATTCGCAGTATAAGAGGAAGAAAGAGGGATGATGCTCTTTAGGACCACACGCAACTATAGTTTATATTCTTGGCTTCCTTCTGTACTTCAGAAACGTTTAACACTAGAACTACCAGCATTAAATCTACTATATTCCAATATATTAAATATGCACTTTAGAAAAAGAGAAATCAAAAGGTGAAAAGGATGGTCGATTTGTTAATTTGTACTTTATGAGATCCACGTAGAATATATGCTCTATGATCCTCCTATAAATTTGGAGAACTTTTGGAAAAAATTGAGAAAAATGCGTTGTGACTTGCTTGGTAGTTCTAGCGTTAACAATAGAACAATCAGGGTTAAATCTATTGTATTTAACACTAGATTTACGGACGTGAAATCTGTTACACTGCAAAACATAACGTAAGGACTTTGGGAAAAGAGCGATCAAGTGATAAAAATGATAATTTCTTAAGTAGTTTGTTTAATATAAAATGTACGTGAAATATTTCCTGTACTGCTTTACAGTAAATTCGAAAAGTGCTTATAACGAAAATAGAGACCAGTCAATTTGACGACTTCTGTAAATCTACTGTTAAATTTGTCCAATAAGTATTTTGAAACAAGGAGAATTAAGAGGTTGAAGAAATTATTGATCCGAAAATTTTTGTTTTATGAGATGGATGTTAAATGTAAGCATGGAGAATTTTTGGAAAAAATTAGGAACCTGATTTTGACTAATTTAGTTGGTATAGTATTTAGTGCATGTAGTTTTCCCTGACGCCATATTGGGAATATTGTAAGTACTTTTATCTATGGAGTCCTTTTTAGACTTCTGGATTTTTTTTTAGAGATTGGGAAAGTGGTTTATGTTAATTTTTAGACAGGTACAGCCCTAAGTACCAAGCCTATCAAAAAGAAGTATTTCTAAAGAATTACTTGTGCTACTTTCAATATAAACGGCTGGTATAGCTTCAGGAGTTTGAAACAACTAATATTACAAGTGCTAGGCAAAGTGGCCACATCAATTAAAGATGAGGAGATAGAAGAGAAAAAGGAACGCGATCATAACGTTACCAAAAACATCGACGAAATGTTATAGCAAATAATACAAATTTGTTGAAAGGGGTCACAAGGAAATTAGCGTTTGAAGTTCCCGTCGATGCTCAGAAGTTGCCTTCTGAAAAAATCGAAGGTGCCGGGCCATTTCTGCCCTCCCACACGCGGCAGAACGTGTGGGCCCCAAGACAATCGCCACCTACGAGCCCATTCTTTCCCCGGTCCCATAAGTGAGATGGAGAGATTTACGATTTTCTTGAGTTACGGCCAATTAATTAAACTCCAAGCGAACGAAGAATTGCACAGGCCGCGCCGTAATGATCATCGATGATGAGTCGCCCGATTTTCTGACAATCAGCACGAGCTTCGTCGTTGGATTACGTTCACTTTGGCTCGTTAACTTTGGATATCTTTGAAGAGTTATTTTATCATTGGTTATTGACTTTTAAGTGTTCTGTAGATTCAGATCGAAGGAAATATCAAATGCGATTATGGTGGGCTTCGATTCGAAGGGTTGGTCTCCCAATTAGTGAACCCGTATTCAAATCTCTTTCATCTCTGAGAGATTTTACTCAAAATAATTGTTTAACATTTTGTTAAGGGGCCTATTGACTTGGAAAACACTTATAATTACAGATAGCAGAGTGATCCCTTCAAGGACAAATCGGAGATGACGTGTGACACTCGTGACTCGGTAAATAAAATAGGACATTTTTTAATTTCCAAAAACTATTAAATAAAAAATGTCAGTCGGGCATTAGACAGTCAAATCATTTCTATGCTATTAATATCGCGGTCAATTGTATAGAATATCAGAAATCAGAAAGAAACTGTAATTTAAAGAATTAATCAAATTTGATTTACTGCGCCCATAGTAAAAATTGAAGTCATAGGGCAAAGATTAATAATTAGAAAACTCTACACGTGTACCTAAGTACGTCACCCATTCGAAACTTCACTGTCTCAAGAAACAAGCCACTTTTCTTGAGGGAAGCAGCAGAAAGAAGTGGTATGATTTTTTCAAGGGCTAAATCGTGAGGCCCTAAATAGAATAGGAAATTTTGAAGTTTCCCAAAAATTATCAAATCAAAAATGTCACTGTACTATTTATGTTGCTGTTAATTATATAGTATATTAAAAATCGGAGAGAAATTTTAATCTAAAGAATTAATAAATTTTGACTTATTGCGCCCACAGGAAAAATCGAAGTCATAGGACAAGAATTAATAAATGGATAACTCCATACGTGTACTTAAGTACATTAGCCATTCGAAGGCTCACTATCTCAAGAAACAAGCCGATGAGAGAAGCAGCCAAAAAAAAGTGGTATGATCCCATCAAGGGCTAAATAGGGGCGACGTGTTGCACCCGTGAGGCCCTAAATAGAATAGTAAATTTTGAAGTTTCTCAAAAACTATCAAATCAAAAATATCACTGTACTATTAATGTTGCGGTCTATTATATAGTATATTAAAAATCCGAGAGAAATTTTAATTTCAAGAATTAATAAATTTTGGCTTATTGCGCCCACAGGAAAAATCAAAGTCATAGGGCCAGAATTAATAAATGGACAGCTCCATACGTGTACTTAAATACGACATCACCCATTCGAAGGCTCACTATCTCAAGAAACAAGCCGATGAGAGAAGCAGCAAAAAAAAGTGGTATGATCCCTTGAAGGGCTAAATCGGGGGCGACGTGTGTCACTCGATTCCCCTCGAGTATCGTGCTACCGTTGATCAGCGCGAAGAAGTCTACTTGGGTGGTCTGGCACGAAACTGGGTATGCCAGTAACTTCCTCAATGGAGCGGCTCCTTGCGCAGCAGAGCATCGTTTTCGGGGATCGTCGGATTTCGGATGTAGGCGCGACCACGTCCTAACCGAAGTGCGAAGGTCCGGTGACGTCCTAATGAGCAACAAACCCGGCACACTAGAAGCCATCTGGTGACCAGCTTCTGGGGAGAACCGACGTTGCCTCGCCGCGTGCTACGGTCGGGAAATTAATGTACCCTGAGAATTAATGATCCGCCTTCCTTCCAGGAAGAGGAAAACCTCGGTGCACCTATTGCCACGGCGAGGTCCGGATCAGCGGGTCTGCTTGCAAATTATTCTCTGGGGTGATCGAATTTTCGTGGTTGCTTGCATCTATTTTCGGACTTCTGATGGATGATAATTAGTCATCTAATTCTATGATGTGAAATAATTGCTGGCGATTTCAGAGGGTGGTTCAAAGTCTAGGTTCTGTTGCTTCGTACATTTTGTTCTTTTTGAATTGTGGAGGATTTTGTTGTAGTTTATCAAGTGGTTTATAAATTAAAAAATCTTTTTAAATGGACGATGTTACGAGGAGGATATATTTTGAGGGAAACTTTAACGTCGGAACTGTTGGAAGAAATAATTCTTGGTGGTTTTGAAGGCTAGTTCAAAGTTAGGTTCTGTTGCTTCGTACACTTTGTTCTTTTTGAATTGTGGAGGATTTTGTTGAAGTTAATTAACTATATTGTTGGTTTGTAATTTAAGAGATCTTTTTAAATGGATAATGTTACGAGGAGGATATATTTTGAGGGAAATTTTAACGTCGGAACTGATTGAAGAAATAATTCTTGGAGGTTTTGAAGGGTGGCTAAAAGTTTAGGTCATGTTGCTTCGTACATTTTATTCTGTTAGAATCGTAGAGGATTTTGTTGAAGTTAATAAACTGTATTTTTAATTTGTGAATTAAAAGATATTATTAAATGAATGATGTTCCGAGAGGTATATATTTTTAGTGAAGTCATCTTATCATTGAAAGTATTGGTAGAGCCACCATGGCTTCATGGGTTAACGCATTCGTCGCGGTATGAGACATATAGGACCTCATAAGAAAGTGGTTTCCGATCTTTTTGCCACTGTGCCTCCCATTAAAAAATATAGTCTTGCCTCTCCATCCCTGAGATATAAATACCTTTACAATGCTTCACCCTTCTCACCGTCGGCAAGTGCAAATTATTAAAATAAAATAATTTGCTAGCTTTTAAGGTAACGTTATATTATAAACATATCACGTCTGATATTTTCGACGTGATAGATTTTGCAAAGCTTGTAAATTTCCTATCCGCTTTCCGCATCACGAGTGTCACTCATTGCACAAGGGGTCGATGACTGGCTACAACGCAGTGGTGGGCAAACTACTTATATAATTACAATAAAATTGTCAATTTTAGAATTTCAACAACATTTATTTAAGAACCTATTCCTTTTTCTGCATCTGCATACCTTTTCATAGAAATTATAATATTTATTAAGTACTACCGCAACGCCTTATTTCTTCTTTTGCCTGCCCCATTCCTAAAAAAATTTGCCCCTCACTGCTCTAAGCAAATCTCGGTAGACCTACCGCCATCCGTTAATCCTGATGCCAAAATCTACTCGGACCTTTTAACTCGGAGAGCAGAGTACACCGTGGAAGCAACAGTCGGCGAATCCGCGGTGTCCACGTCGCCCAGAGGAAGACCGCAAAATCGGAGTGCGAATCCAATTGCTTTCTCACTCGTTTGCCGGCTATCTCCTTTGGGTTCTGGCAATAAATTCAGCGGAATGGTAAACACAACGGACCGGCGAGTGCATCGAAACCCGAAACCCTAAATCACAGTGTAGATCTCTACGGCGAGAGAAAGAGAGAAGTATAAGAGAGAGAAGAAAAGGGACAGAACGAAAGGCCGGCCCCGTGTCTCGTGCTTCTCCACGAACGTTTGACTAAATAAACAAATACAGATTAGTTTCACGAGGGCCGCGGGACGTAAATCATCGCGAAACTCGTTACACTCTGCATACATATATGCATACGGTCAGTCTGCCGCTGGGACTCGCCGGTGGTACCAACTACAACAAGGATCCTCCAGGTGGAATTATTACTTTCATCCTGGCGTTTCACGTTACATCGAATCGACGAAAACGTTGCAATTTTCGACGTTTGGGGTGGGCTTTTTCGATTGATAATCGTCGAACTTTCTTGGAATCCGTTGGAATACTTCTAACTACTGGTTGCAAATGACTTGATGACCTATGGTGTTTTATACAGGTACTCTAAGGATTTAGAAAGAAGTCACTCGGTTTGAGGTACGGTGTAAGGGGAGACTGTCCTCGCACCGCCCTATTCTCATCGTATTGGCCCTTGAAACTTAATCACACTACATGGAAATGGGTTGATAACGAGGATGGTTAATCATTCATTGAAATTTACTTGTTTGAACTTAACACTAGAATTACCAAGCAAGTCAAAATGACTTGTTCTTAATTTTTTACAAAATATTTTCAAATTTATAGGAGACTCATAGGTCACATTTTTTACTTTGATCTTATGAAACACACATTACCGAGTTAATCATCATTTCCACCCTTGATTTTCCAAAGTGCTTATTTAATAAATTTAAACATAATAAATTAAACTCCGGTAGTTCTGTGTTTAAAAAACGACATTACTTTCCGACCCTCCTAATATTAAACGTTCCCTAGCTTCATCCACGCCAAAGTTCTCACGAACAAATGCTTCTCACCCTTAAAAGAAGCCTAAATTCGCCAAACCATTTTCAAAAAATATCTTAACATCCCAAAACCGCTAGGTATTCGAGTAAAACAACTCCGTCGGATCGAAAAATTCATCGTCGTCAACCATCGAGCGCGAAACTCATCGTGCACGCTATACGAGGGGTAGGAACGACGCTAGGGGTTGGGATTATGTCATTAAAACGGGTTACGGTTCACCGAACCGTCATCCAGAATCGAGCGGCCTGTGACGTGTCGTGCGCGCATGACGCCCATAGCTGCCGGTGGTTGTTGCACCTGTGTTATCGTTGTTATCCTCGCTTTGTTGCATCGCGTACCTGCTTGGGTGAAATAACACATCCAAAAACACCACGTGCGGCCACGCATGCCACGGGCCCTCCTCTCTGTATATGGACGCACGTACTCCGCTTACTAACGAGGGTCGCTTCTCCTATAAGCTGCCAATTAACGAGCTATGAGTCTCATACGGGATCGGCCATCAATTAAGTCACCATCCCTACGTGAAAGTGTCGCCAAGAATCGTTTTTTCGAGGATGCCAGGTGAGACTTGAAAGTATATTTGGAGCATGGTTTGGGCATTTTTTTATTCAGTGACGCGAAAATGTGTGGAGGTAATGATGGACTACTGGATATGTTGCAATTGAGGATTATTTTTGGGTTCTGGGAGAAGGGAAGTTCTTTTGGGAGGAAATTGTGGCAATTAATGGTAATCGTACCATGTATGGTTAGAAGACCGCTTTGACGAAGTGAAAATATGTATGTAGCGTTGTGGAAAAGAACGAGAAGATATCGTATGGGATTGGGTATTAATTAATTTTAATACTGACCCTCCTAATAGAGTTACCATCCCTACGTGAAAGTGTCGTCAAGAATCATTTTTTCGAGGATGCCAGGTGAGACTTGAAAGTATATTGGGAGCATGGTTTGGGCATTTTTTTATTCAGTGATGCGAAAATGTGTGGAGGTGATGATGGAAGACTGGATAAATGGCAATTGAGGATTATTTTTGGGTTGTGGGGGAAGGGAAGTTCGTTTGGGAGGAAGTTGTGGCAATTAATGGTAATCGTACCATGTATGGTTAGATGACCGCTTTGACGAAGTGAAAATATGTATGTAGCGTTGTGGAAAAGAACGAGAAGATGTCGTGTGGGATTGGGCATTAATTAATTTTAATACTCGCCCTCCTAATAGAGTTATCATCCCTACGTAAAAGTGTCGCGAAGGATCGTTCACTCGAAGATGCCAGGTGAGACCCGAAGGTATATTTGAAGCACGGGTTGAATGCTTTTTTATTCAGTAATGCGAAAATGTATTTGGAGGTGGAGGTGATAATGGAAGGTTGAATATGTGGCAATTGGAAGAATATTTTAAGGTGTAAAAAAAATGCTGGGGGACGAAACAACAATGTATTCTTCGGCGATAGAATTCCGCCATAACTGAGGATTTCAAAAAAAATTGTTCAGATTGTAAAAGTCGCAGATGCGCCGGATCTCTCATTTTTTAAACTTTCTCGCTTCTGCCCATCTGTGGGCACCATACCCAATGAAAATATTCCGACAGGACAGTATTAACCCTTTTAGTGCTAAACGACGATATGTCCCAGTTTTATTGCCCAGTTTTAACACTGGGCAATGAAGGGTTAATATTCAGTTTTCAATAGGACATCAGTAATTTTATGACAAACCATTGTAAATAAACAGGTCATGCTCTATATTCCGTATTCTATATGAAATATTGCCAAATGACAATTGTTTTTATGTGCAACTATATTTGTCATTAATTCAATCAGTTTTTTTCGATCGGCACTAAAAGAGTAACTAACCATTATTATCAGTTTCTCAAAGTGTTCGTTTCATAACTATGATTCATAATATATTTTTATATATTGTATCTGATTTTAGAAACTCAAGAGGACTCCTCGGAATTAGTAGATGAGTCACTTGGAACCTCGAAGGTCATAGGTTACCTACGTCTCATCTAAAGGATTAAATTCACCCTACAAAAACCACCAGTAAGTTCCTATTAAAATAAAGAGATGAGAGCAAACATCACCGTTTGCGAAGGCAGCACTAAACCTTCAAATTCCCTGAACAATCCCACCCACATTTTCTCACGGGACACCATAGAATTGGCTTCTTCAAGGGAGGGAAATACTCGAGCGATTACGTTGCTGGAATTATCGATAGGTCACAACAGTCACGCTCGCCCTGGAAGAGCATCTCGAAAGAGGAGTCTCGCCTCACCGGCGACTGTCGTCGGGTCCTCGATAATGCATTTTAATTAATTAGCTAATAAGCCGGCTCGTTAACGATAAATGGCATCGGCGTTGGTGGCACATGCGATTGCGTTACGCCATATCGTACGCCATGCTCGCGATCGAAAAATCAGAAGCATTTGAAAGTAGAATGCGGAACCTCACACAGCAAGAACAGTGCCATCGAGGTGTCGTTTATGTAGAGAAAGACAGAGGTTTATTGTTAGATATTTTTCACAATTAATCCGGTATATTTAGACGCAAGAATTTCAGCACATTTATCCAAACACAAACTGGAGGAAGGCTAGAAAGTGAATTGATCAATTCAATAATTTACAGTGCTCAAGATAGACGTAGAAAATTAATCAGAAGAGATAAAAAAAATCCAGTGATGAAAATACTTTAGAGAAAATAGAGGAACTAAGTAATTTTTCAATTGAAAAATTAGTATTCCGGAAAATATGGAAACCTTTAATTTTTTCAATAACGAAAAATGGTAACCAATTAGCCTACGATTTCTTTTCTGACAGGACGTGCAAAGACTCGAAATAAATTCTTGCAATTAAAAGTTTTCACTGATTTCTGATATTTCGTATAACTGAGGGTAATTAATAATTAATAGTATAGAAATAATGAGGCCGTTTCGCGACCTGCTGACATTTTCAATTTAATATTATTAGAAAAATTTCCAAATTTCCTATGCCATTTTCCGCACTAAGAGACTTTCACGTTGTTAAATCGTCATATCACGCAGCATCGCAGAAATTCTATTTTCCATTACATCGGTAGAATCTAAAAATAAAATTGAATCTTCTACCTGACACGATAATTCCCATCGTTCGTTGCTCACGACGCAATATCACGGTTAGTTAGGCAAACAGAAGATGAGACGAAAAGGGAAACATTTCTTCTTCATGATCAGTGAAGAAAATCCTAAGAAATCGAACGCTCAAAGTGTGCAAAAGTGGGAGCACCATGTGGGCGATCGTGTTGACAAATACACGGAGAAGCGAAAAACAACCCCGAGTCTTCATTCTAACTCCGCCTACCGGCTTTGCTCGGCAATGATGCGTACATGAAGAAACTCAAAGCACCCGGTACATCGTCGTCCAAAATTTCTTCTCACGATTCTTCGTTTTCTTCGTTGCACGATATTAAATTTTACAGTTCCTCCATGGGAATTATAACATTTGATTCTTTATTAACCGATGGTGATTCCAAACTCGCGTAAAATGTTAGGCTTCAGGTCAAATTATAGCTACGGTAGCTCGTAAGGTAGAAACTCAAACTTCCAGTTAATTGAAATTTCTCGTTGCCTTTGAGAAATTTTTAAATTTCCCTGTGTAACATGGATATCACAGCTTCGGTGGTTCAGAACCCACCTAGAATTGTGGACCGTAGAGAAAAAACCCGTAGCAATATATCTACGGTTGCTCATAAAGTAGAAACTCAAACTTCCAGTCAGTTGAAATTTCTCGTTACTTTTGACAAATTTTTAATTTTCCCTATGTAACATAGATATCATAGCTTCGGTGGTTCAGAGTTCACCTGAAATTGTGGACCGTAAAGGAAAAACCCGTAGCAATATATCTACGGTTGCTCATAAAGTAGAAACTCAAATTTCCAGTCAATTGAAATTTCTCGTTACCTCTGGGAAATTATTAATTTTTCCTGTGCGATACTGATACCATAGTTTCGATGGTCCAGAGTCCACCTAAAATTTTAGGTTTCAAGGAAAATAACCTTAGCAATATAACTACGTTGGCTCATACGGTAGACGTTCAAAGTTCCAGTCAGTTGAAATTTCTCGTTACCTCTGGGGAATTATTAATGTTCCCTACGCGATACGGAAACCATAGATGGTTCAGAACCCACTTAAAATTTTTGGCGCCAGACGAAACCACCGTAACAATATAGGTACGGTCGCTGGTAAGGTAGAAACTCAAATTTCCAGTCAGTTGGAATTTCTCACTACCACTGAAAAATTATTAATTTTCTCTATGCAATACTGATACCAAAGTTTCGATGATTCAGAGTCCACCTAAAATTTTAGGCTCCAAGGGAAATAACCGTAGCAATATAACTACGGTGGCTCATAAATTAGACGCTCAAACTTCCAGTCAGTTGAAATTTCTCGTTAAATTAAATTTCCTCTTCTGGAAAATTATTAATATTCCCTATGCGGCACTAATATCATACACCTTGTGTTTTAAACCCCATCTAAAATTGTAGGTCCCAGACGAAACAATTTAAATACGGTGGCTCACAAGGTAGAAGCACAAACTTCCAGTCACTTGAAATTTCTCGCTATCTCTGCGAAATTTTTAATTTATTTAATATGTACTCCATAGCTTCACTGTCTCAGAACCCACACAAAATTCTTGCTTCTAAGTGGACCAACTCCAGCACTTGAAGTTGAAAAATATAAACCAAGAAGACCCACAAATCTTTGCAGCGCAAGAAGAAACTTCTTTTCCACAAGGTCGAATTTTGTCTTTGGTTGTACAAGCTTGACATCTCGCAGCTATTACGTTGACTCCCGGCGGCAGGTGCAACATCGCTCACTGTCCCTCGCCGATATATTCAAATGGTCCGCTCGTTCTGCCATTTTGCTGGTTGTCCTCCTTTTTCCTGCGGTCGCGCGCGCGCTCGCGAGTGTACGCGCGCCACCCCGCTTTTTTGGCTCTTTTCTCATGGTGTCCCCCTTCTCACCGTTCTCTTTCTCTTTCATCGTCTCTTTTTCGGCACGGTCGTGAACCGCTAATTAGCGCGGACTTTGCGCGCCGAGCGGATCCGTGGAATCCGCGCGGTTGTTTGTCACCCGCGCTGCACCGTCGAGGAAGCATCCTCCCTCTTCTCTCTCTTTCTTTCCTTTTCTCATTTTCTCTTTTTCTCCTTCTCACTTTAACGCTCGCGCCTTCCGTCTTGGCCCGTTTCGTTCGTCGTTTCGTCTCGTTTTCTTTTTCGGCCGCCCTCGCAGTCGACTGTCTCGGTTTCTTCCTATTCCGGAGAATCCATTCCCGAGGCGAGGATGGATTAGGATCTTGCCGTTATAACGAGGGTGGTTTGTCGATCGATGATCACATTTTTTACGACGTCCTTTAGAGAGTTATTGATCAACGTTTTTAGAAAAAATGTAAGGTGATTCCTTGGGGATGAGGGTGGTACAGAATATAAATGTTGGTATTTCAAGTGTAGGAAAGGTTGCAATGTTGCTTCTTAAAGATCTGTATTTTTATTATTTTTACTATAAATCTATTGTAAAGATATTCTCGACAATATTTAACCCTTAATGGTCGTAAATCACCTCTCTAGTGACTTGAGACAGTCGTATGTCACGTGGAAGGTGACAGATCAAACTCTGTCAAAATTAGCTGTCTATGAAATAAGAGCAATTAACATCTCCAATAATATGTCAATGTCTTCTGTACTCAATTTTGAATATATTGAGTCCAAAAAATGAATGACAATAATTTTACACCTTTCAATGGCGACACTGACCTGCAGGAAGAACAACAGTATACTTCTTTCAACGTGAAAGAAAAAAACATTTCTCTACGTTGGAGATTAAAAACATATCATACGTTAAAAACTTACAAAGAATTATTTGAAACTCAACGATTTGTAATATTCCTTCAAAAAATGAATAATTTCCATCAAAAATATTATTCTTACAATACTGACAATTATTCGTATAGGTATTTACCGTAACCAACTGCAACCTAGTAGAGAATTATTTCTAAAATGCGAGCGATAGATAACAATTAATTTATGAATATGGAAAGAAATCAATTTTTTCATCTTTCAAAATGAGAATAATTTCTTCACGAAGGTCAGCTCGTCAAATACACTAGTAATCCCCATAGTCCAATTACTCCAATTGTTCCGATAGACCAATTGTCCACGAAATCATTTCATAAACCTAAAATAGCAAACATATAAAATTTCATTCCTATGGTAAATACCATTACATACAAAATATCCCCTCAAAAAGGTAACTTCATTGAAACTCATACCCTTTGAAGATATCCATCCGTGCCCAGGAATTTTCCAGATCCCCGAATTCACGTTGCGAAAGAAAAAACTTTTACGCGGCGATATAAAAAGACTTTTTCTTTAGCTTCTTCCATCATCCACGAAAAAACGGATACTCTGAATACGAGAAGGAGCAGGCAAAAGGAGGAAAGGGAAGAGGGTGAGACCGAAGCGCACGTGGCTTTTGATTCTCCGTCACGGCGATCTTCACGCCCGCGCCTTGATGTCTGAATTATTGGCCGCGAAGAGCGGCACCCCTTGTCGAATGGTATCCGAGCGTGATACAGGGCGTCGAAAGTACTCCCTGGCAAAGAGAACCGGTGGCTGGGTAAATTTTACACAAGTCTACGGATGGCTTGAGATTCCTGGAGGAGGGTCGAAGCAACGCTTTCGAAATTACTCCAACACGCTCGACTTTAACTTATTCCGCAACGACGGAACGAGAGTACGTGCGCGGTGAGCGTTTGAAATTACTTTGAGTATTGAGAATTTCGAGGTGATGTGGTTAGACACTTTTTCTTTTGAAATTTTAAACGGGAGAATTGTGTTAGAAGAATCTGGAGACTTGAATAAGTTGTTCGAGAAATGATAAATTTAATTTGTAATTATGAAAATTTTAGGTCTAGTAGAAGGTTGAAAACGTTAAATAATTAAGACAGGGTTTATTCTTGCTGGGAATAGAATTATGTAGAATCGTCTGTCCCTACAAATTTCGTATGGGCATCAGATTCTTCTAAATTGTCTCACAGGAACATTTTCTACGTAAACAAGAACCGTAACCCCACAAAACTCAGTCCTAGAAATTTTATATCCATCCAAAATTCTACCCTCTTCCATATTCATGAGAAAAATCACTCCAAATTCACAGTTCCTAAGATGTCTCCTATCTCGAAACCATAGAATACAGTTTCCTTGCACCCATTCCCTAGTACATCCGTATGTATACCAGATTCTTCTAAAATTGGGCTCACAGGAACATTTTCTACCTCCTTAAGAATTCTAACCCCACAAAACACAGCCTCAGAAATTTTATATCCATCCAAAATTCTACCCTCTTCCATATTCATGAGAAAAATCACTCCAAATTCGCAGTTCCTAAGATATCTCCTATCTCAAAACCATAGAATACAGTTTCCTTGCACCCATGCCCTAATACATCCATACGTATACCAGATTCTTCCAAGATTGGGCTCACAGGAACATTTTCTACCCCCTCAAGAATTCTAACCCCACAAAACACAGCCTCAGAAATTTGACATCGATCCAAAATTCTATCCTCTACCGTATTCATGAGAAAAATCACTCCAAATTCAAAGTTCCCAAGATGTCTCCTATCTCAAAACCATAAAACACAGTTCCCTTGCACCCATGCCCTAGTACATCCTTGTGTATACCACATTCTTTCAAAATTGACCTCACAGGAACATTTTCTACCCCTCAAGCACCGTAACCCCACAAAACTCAGTCTCAGAAACTTTATATTAATCCAAAATTCCACCATCTTCCATATTCATGAGAAAAATCACTCCAAATTCACAGTTCCTAAGATGTCTCCTATCTCAAAACCATAGAATACAGTTTTCTTACACCCATGTCCAAGTACATCCATATGTGTATCAAGTACGTCCAAAACTGCCTCACAGGAGCATTTTCTACCCCCTCAAGAGCCCCATCTCCAAAAAGAATCAGCTCCAATCGATCCAAAATTCCAATCTCTCCCAGATTCATGAAAGAAATCACACCCTATTCAAAGTACCCAAGATATCTCTTGTTCCACAAGTACAAAATACACTTTACATTAATCCACGTCTCGGTGCATCCTCGTACCGAATTCCCTGTAGCTCGTAGAAACGAGAGTGAAAAGGCCGGATGAAGGAATAAGGAAGAAAGCAACGTTCGTCGCCTGCCGAATCCTCTTGTCGAACGGTATTCGAGCGTAATGCGGGGCGTCAAAAGTCCTCGGCAAAGGGTTGCTGCACCGGGAGTGCGTTCATAAGAAGCGTTTCTCGAGGAGGACTGTGTCGAGGCACAAACGAGACGAGTGAGTCCCCGGCATTAAAGTCAAAGTCAAGAGAGACGCATCGGGGCGTGGACGAAGAGCTGGAGATCCGCTCGGGAGGCACGAGGGAGAAAGAAGGGAAAAAAAGGAATCGGGAAGAGGAGTTTAATGAGCGGGTAGCGTCAAGAAATAATAACGTGACGAGGTTTATATGCAAAAATTATTAATGTGATAACTCCCCCTCTTTTTTGTGTCGTCTCTCTCTTCCTCTCTCTTTTTTTCTTGGTCCAATTCTCTTTCTCCTTCACCTCTCTACATACCTATTTCTTTCGCTATCTCACCCCTTTTTCCTGATTTTCTTTACATTTCTTCCTCGTTCTCTACTTCTTTCCGTTTCGCCCTCTTTTTCTGTCTACTCTGAATTCTTATCTCTATTAATTTTTCTCCCTATTTTCTTTCTCTACTTCTTTCTGTCCCTGTTATCTCACCTCTCTCTATTTCTCTCTCCCTCTCTACTACTTTTTGTTCCTCTTTCCTCAACTCTCTCTCTATTTCTCTATC
The DNA here is from genome assembly GCA_910591515.1 of Cerceris rybyensis. Classification (NCBI taxonomy): domain Eukaryota; kingdom Metazoa; phylum Arthropoda; class Insecta; order Hymenoptera; family Crabronidae; genus Cerceris; species Cerceris rybyensis. Next base: position 6,671,658 of record OU342800.1, on the reverse strand, counting down.
TATTTATCTATTTACCTCTTTACAACCCTGTCCCTCTGAATTTTTCTCCCCTATTTCTCTTTCTCTATTTCTTTCTGTTCCTTTTTCCTTGCCTCTATCTATTTCTCTCCTTTTTCCCCTTTGCACTTTTTTCTCCTCTCTACTTTCCTATTTCTCGATCTCTCCGTCTCTCTCTCGACTCACGTTTCCACCGTAGGTCTAATAAAATATAATCCAATGAGCGGAGAATTATGTCGCGGTTTTGTAGCCGATTTTATCGCGCCACTCGAGACGCCAGCGTGCACTGGAAGAAAAAACTCGTGGAAATGGCGCGTGCACGGCCCTCGAAGGCTTGAAACCGTCAGGAATTTTCGATTATTTTCAAATGAAAAATTTTTCAACACCCTGCTCCTTTTTTTCGAATTTTTTTGAGCAGCTTTCACCAGTTTTTCTGGACGGAGAGTGGTTGCTAATTTGCTGCGAAACGGGCTTGGGTTTCTTTGATCTGAACGTTATTTTGATTTTCTTTTTTTGCAATTGAAGGTGAATTTTAAGCAGAAATTAATATTGCCTGCTTGAGACTTTTGAAATAAAGCGAAGAAACGTGGCGCGAGCGTGGAAGTGTTAACGGGAACTTGTTAACCCTTTGAGGACGACGGGCGCATATATTCGCCCTGAGAAAAAAATTGGTTATAGTTTGTCGGCGCATATATAAACGGTTAGAGTTGAAAAATTAAAATATAATCGTTGAAATCTTATTGTACAAAGAGTAAATTTCAACTTGTATACATTAACAGACTGTCTTTCCGATGAAAAAGTGTTTTTCCATCGCTAAATAATTGATTGTTTCTCGATATTCAAAAATGCCTCCGTCCGCAAAGGGTTAAACCGTTTTCTATTGATATTTTATTATTATAACTTCACTGGCTGTGGCATACTTTGAAATATGTTATTTTTTTAAATTTTCTCCAGTTTTTTTTTCAGTATTTTGAAATGTAAACTGAGCACAAACACTTTGGAATTTTTTTATCAGAAATAATTGACGAATAGAAACGACACAATATTTAATTATAAAACATGGTTCACGAAATGTACGATTTTCAATTGTTCGTTTTAAAATAATCTTAATCTTTTCATTCTGATATTCTACTTCAATACGAATGATTACAATACTCACATTTGTAATAGAATATTATTTATCATCAGATCGCAGCATGGATCACCGATGACAATCGGTAAAAAACTTCTATCGATTATCAAAAAGGAAACGGACCACAATCAGAAATAGAACCTTCAACTAACGCAATAAAAAAACGCAAAGTAATTTTTTTCCATGCGAAGAGAAACAATAAACTCAACCAATTCCTCGACGTCCACATCCTTCGTTAAAACTTTCCATAAATCTTCCATTTTTCTTTAATTCGATCCAGTCGTATCGCAAACTTCTGCCTCGATATTCCCACACTTCGATATTCCCACACTTCGATATAAATAAAACAATAATAATTCCAATAAGATGTTGTCACCGTCGCCATAGTATCTTCGCCGATGGCATAACAGTTCGTGCCAAACTTCCATATCTCGTGGCCATTAATTAGCTAAACACAGGTTTTGAGCCAACAGGCCGGTTCTGTGATGAGCTATCGGAATTTCTCACGCCGGAATAAAGTCTTAATTCACGATTATTTACGCATTTTTAATCGCTCCCGCGTCTAGACGGCCCCTTTGATATGCAATTCGGCAGCGATCTTTTCTCCATCGATTCCTTTCTCTTTCAATTCCGTCGTTCGTTCGTTCCTACATTTATTCCAGCAGCCGTGTGTTTATTGCGAACGATCTTTTCTTTCTCCTAATTTCGGAACGATTTATTTCTTCGCATATTCTGGAACGAAAGAACGGCCAGGCTACTGTGCATTACGAAATAATGGCGATACATCGGAAAGGAAAGCCTGGCTGCTTACCGATCTGCCAGAGTAATTGTTGAATTAAGGACTAATTAAAGTAGGCCGATTTTAATTCTTAATTACGAACGTATACTCGACAAGAAATGGCAGCGTTTTTAATAAGCATACTACATCGGAGGGGGTAGAATTATTTACTTGCTATTTGCACTGTGAATTTTTAGCAGAAGTAAAATATATTTGAGTGTTTTAATAAGTTTGGAATGTCAGATTGTTAAAATAAGGGACACGTGGAGAGAAATATTGAAGGTAGAAAGTTAAAAGGTTAACACTTTGAGTCGGGTTCACTGGGCAATTTCATGGGGTTGTGCATATTGCGGATGAATAAAGGATTTGCACAGTGGAAGTAACACTATGTGGAAACGAGAGGGTAAAAATTAGAAATGGCAATAGAACAAAAAATTAGATATTTCCATTTCAATTAACCGCAATACGGTTAACACTTTCCATGAAATTACAATCTATCTCTAACTTCGGATACAGTATAAGACTTAACGCAATATTGAATAGCATAGAATTTATTTTATTTTATCATAACCCCCTAATACTTTTCATTTAATAATTTTTGAAACACTTCAAATTTGACCATTTCGTTTATCGTGTCACAAGTGACATTCGTTATTGTACGGCAAGAGGTTAATGTTAAAGTAACATTAATTATAATCTACTTTCCCCGATCTCTTTTAAAACCTTACATCTAAAATCAAATTCCCATGTCAGAGTAAAAAAAAGGCAGCAAGAGAAAATACCTTTGAAGATAATCTGAAATCCAGTACTCCTTCCAACAGCATCCAAACGCAATAATCGACACGAAGCCCTGAAACTCCATCGTGTTTCTCTCAAGAAAGCATGGACAATGACGGTAATCGTTGGTCCATCGCGCGATAAAACGAGAACGCGAGCTCGTTCCGTTCGCATTCGAGGAACGTTCATTCTCAAAGCCGATCAGGCGTGATCGAGGTACCGGCCGAAAGATTCCTAGATCTTCCTCGCCGATGTCATGAACACTGGCCAGTGTCCTCTCTTTGACCGGTTCGTGGATCGAGATGTCGATAACGCGAATGATCGATGCCGTGCATCGACGACAGGAAAAGATGAGGAGAAGGAGAGAAAGAGAGACCTTCTGTCGTCGTTGACAGTGGTACGGTGTCGATTCTCAGCAACGTCTCATTTACTTCGTTAAACGCATCCTGACTATACGTCGGTCTACCCTGACTCCTTCATGGGCAACGGTCCAGTGTCGTTTCAATCTTCAAAGTTTGTTTAAACCCATGCTCTTGCTTATGGGGTAGTTGAGGATATTTTTGGATAGCTCGGAGATACGATGATTTTGTTGCTTTATCGATGAATCTTTGGAATTGAGATGAACGATGGAAATTTGGGACATTTTGAGTCGCGGATTTTGTGGTGTTGGAGGAGTGAGAGTCGTTGAACTTTTTGGAAACTTTTTGTGGCCTGCTCTGAGTTCTTTATGGGAAACGGTACAATGTAGTTTTAAGCTTCGATGTTTGTTTAAAGCAACGCTTTTTCTTATGGGGTAGTTGTGGATATTTTTTAATAGTTCAGAGATCAATGTTTTGTGATCTTGTTGGGTTATCGAAAAATCTTTAGAATCGGGATGAACGATGGAAATTTGGGACATTTTGAGTCGTGGATTTTGTGGTGTTTGATGATTGAGAATCGTTGAACTTTTTGGAAACTTTTTGTGGCCTGCTCTGAGTTCTTTATGGGAAACGGTACAATGTAGTTTTAAGCTTCGATGTTTGTTTAAAGCAACGCTTTTTCTTATGGGGTAGTTGTGGATATTTTTGAATAGTTCAGAGATCAATGTTTTGTGATCTTGTTGGGTTATCGAGAAATCTTTAGAATCGGGATGAACGATGGAAATTTGGGACATTTTGAGTCGTGGATTTTGTGGTGTTTGATGATTGAGAATCGTTGAACTTTTTGGAAACTTTTTGTGGCCTGCTCTGAGTTCTTTATGGGCAACGGTACAATGTAGTTTTAAGCTTCGATGTTTCTTTAAAACAACGCTCTTTCTTATGGGGTAGTTGTGGATATTTTTGAATAGTTCAGAGATCAATGTTTTGTGATCTTGTTGGGTTATCGAGAAATCTTTAGAATCGGGATGAACGATGGAAATTTGGAACATTTTGAGTCGTGGATTTTGTGCTCTTTGTTGATTGAGAGCCGTTGAACTTTTGGGAAACTTTTTGTGGCCTGCCCTGAGTTCTTTATGGGCAACGGTACAATGTAGTTTTAAGCTTCGATGTTTGTTTAAAACAACGCTCTTTCTTATGGCGTAGTTGTAGATATTTTTGGATAGCTCGGAGATACGATGATTTTGTTGCTTCATCGAGGAATCTTTGGAATCGAGATGAACGATGGAAATTTGGAACATTTTGAGACGTGGATTTTGTGATGTATGATGATTGAGAATCGTTGGAAAGGTTTTTGAAGATTTTATTGTCTTAGGTGTCGTGTTTATAGTGAATATTGATTTTGAATTGACACTGGATCTGGATTTCTTGAGTTTTTTCAAAATTCTTTATGTTTCTCAAGGTGGCATTCCCTGGATTTTTGAAATTTCTCTTTCAAGGTGTAAAGGATAAATTCTATTAAGTTGTGTATCTTCTTATTAATATGTAAATTTCATTCAGGTGTATTGACTCAATTCGTAGTAGTTCGGATATCGATAATGGTGTTTTGTAATTTCATTGGATGAACTTTCATTTGATTTCGACGAAATTTTGTTAAACTGTAGAACAAATTGAGAGGGAAGGTAGGATGCAGTTCATCGTATCTGGATTCGTCTGCAAAAACAATATATTTGCTTTAAAATTTTACCTAAGAATGCACGAAAAATGCAATTTCCGATTTAAGGAAATACCTCGTACCATTTTGAATATTTAGACATACGTAAAAAGTACTAATCATTTTAATGCATCACTTCTGTAATTCAAAAAATTACTTCCCTAATTCAAAGAGCATTGAAATCAATTCGGCAACTGCAAAATTGTAAATTGTGAAAGATTGCACAACCGAAAAAAAATATAACAAGAATGCAAATCGTAAGAAAGAATGTCTGAAAAATCGTAGGAAATCGATTGAATTTATCGGGAATCGTTAACCAGCATTTCGCTAAGTGCGCAATTTAAATAAGTCTCGCGCGCCAACCGTTAGAATCAAGCGAGTAAACCAATTTCAATGGAATCGCGGCGTCGATGGTGTCGTAAAAATTGCTCCTTTTTCAAAAACGCTTCGGCAACGACGAGAAGCAATTACGCACCGTTAGAATGCGAGTTATCCTTGAAAAGGATCTCCGCTCGTGGCTTTCCAAGCGAACTAACGAGGACTTTCTTTCTCCTCCTCGTACACGAATCGATGATAATTTTCAACAGGTTGATATCGAGCTTTAATTTTAATTGGCAAGTCGTTTTAATTCTACCACGTCACATATCTCTTTTTAGAAATTCGAGAGAGACATCATTAATCTCAACTTATTTTTTCAATCTCTCAAAACTCTAACTATTTAACCTCCCTACAGTGTTGTATATTAATTACATTCGCTGGAATAATAATTACTACAAAATTCATAGGTTTAAGAACAAGGAATTGTTTTTATTTCAAATATTCTGGAAACAGGATAAAAGGTGGCGAAAGAATAGTCGACATAGGCAGCGAGTATATTGTCAAAATATATTCAATGAAAAAATCATCTTGTAAAATTAGACAATCGTTCCATTCGTTACAAGGATATTAATAATAGGAGTAATAATAATAATAATCGTCATCATCATTATTACCTTGCCTAACACAACCGCTACCGAATGCAATTATAATCCCTACAACCTATAGCGGTGCCTTAATAAAACACGAGGAACGTCCTTTATTTACAACGATTAATACGTCAAAACACGCCAGCTCACGTTTTCTTTCGATCGCGCGCGATTTCGATCCCGCGTGTCGCGATTCGCGTATCTATACATATATATTTTTATTTATATATATATAATATTTATATGTATGTATAATTCATCCCTCACGTGATAATCTCATCTAATTTATTTTTTTTCCATCTCATCATCTTGAGCAATAATTATAATTACACCGTGCTCGCGCATCGATCCGTCACGCGCGAATTTTCGTTATAAATAATAATAATAATATTAATATACGTTATCCACGTTAAAAACCCAACGTTTCAGCATTAAAATCGAGGATCGTGCGGGCACACTTTAATTAATGATTACCGATGACTTGCAACGGCAAAATCGACGAGATGAATTCGACGAGGCGTAGGAAATTCAACGACACTTGAAAACAGATTGACATTTATTATACGCACTAAAGACCGCACAGACACCTAGTTTCATTTTCCTAACGATATTAAGAATGATAATTAATAATAATAATAATACATACTTCCGACAATACGTATATATGTATAAATATTATTACATCGACACGAGTGAAGGATAGAAATCCATCACGGAAACGTTGGATTTTCACACAGCACTGGTAAAGTTCGTAACCCTTAGCTAGGCTTACGTCAAAACGCTTATACCAATAAATAGACATCGTTAATTAATATACAGCGCATTTCACGGCGAACGACTTCCAGCGGACGTAAAACGTCGCGGATTAAAACCTCCTGTGGTCGATCATTGGAGAACACCCCGATGGAATTTCGAATGGGGAATTGTTCTCCAAACGAATAACGGGCGCAGCCCTATGGTCACGCCGTTGAATTTTTTTTTTGTATTATATTATTATCGATATTATTATTTACAGTTCATCTCAGAGGGTGGATACTTTACATCGTACGGAAAGAGATAGTTTTCCGACCGCGAACGGTAGATAGACGTACCTGTTGGTACGTCGAAGAAATAAATACGACTCCTTTACTATAGTCTAAAACCCCCATAGCTATGATACAGTCGTTACTTTCGCGCACAATGTGTCCCTTTGTACGGGGACGATCTATCGATTGGCTTCTTTTATACCTACTTACGAAGTGTGTGTCCCTTTTGTTGCGACATATAAATTTATTCACAGTGTGTCGCTCTTGGTGGAAAACTTTCGATAGTTTTCCACGACTGTTGGTCACTTTGAGTATGGAAACATCATCCGTGTAATTTCTCTTTCCACGTTTCTTCATGGTGATAGAATCCCAGGCCAGCCAGTTCGGAAGTAGGATTTCAGGGATCACGCACAATCCAGAGAACCCAAGGACGCAGGACTGTGAGGTCCACCCAGCATAAATGGTGGACTCATTGGTGGTCCACCGCTACCAGTGCTGTTCCCATAAAGTTCAAGGTCGCCAAGGGAACCGCCATCGACGCCGCCGTCGCACTTGTCCGACTTGCCTTCCTGCTTCAACACCATGCGCCGCCATTTTGCACGAGCATTCTGGAACCAAACCTGTCGACGCGCAGAGGTTATTGGTGAACATGATGGTTTTAAGGGTTTAATTTTCCAAAATTCCAGGATGTATTCGTGGTTATGGGCGATGAGGGTGAATGTATTTAAACTATTGAGTATTATGGGAATGATTTGAAGAGATATCATTCGCAGAGACTGTTAAATTCTCTGACTTGCTTGGCAATTAATCACTTGGTGTAATAAGGAATGAAGTTTAATAAATATTATTGAATTAAAAATATTTGTGAGTCTTAAAAGAAATTATTTCTGTGCTAGTTAATAGTGTGTTAAGTTGTGCGTTATATTAAGAATCAGGGATGGATTGTCATTTCAGAAATTAATTTGGAGAGGTGGTACAGTAAGGGGTTAATCAGTCGAGTGGGATATTTTCTGCACGCGGGTACTTCAAATTGGACATTTAAATACCTCAGGGCACATTCTACTTAAAAAGTAACACAATCTATGCACCGAATCATCATTAGTCACCCCTGCTACTTGAACCAGAGTTTGAAATGTTAGAAAAATTAATTTTAAATAAAGTTACAAACATTAAAATAAATAGAAATCTCAATGGCAGAAAAACCTTATCTCAAAATATTTGCAAGTCCCCACATTGTAAAGTTTTCGGAACATTTAGTATTTTTCTATATTAAATAGTCTACAACCCCTAAGAATTCTATCACCAATACCAGCTTCTGAATTTTTCCACACAATGACATCGCACCAAACAAATTTCAATCAAAACTTCCACAATAACTCCTGGACCATCTACGAAACTACTCAGCATCGTCATTTATCAAAAATACAATTACAAAAAACGAGGATGAAGTCGATCGCGCTGAAGAGATCGTCACCAGAATTACAAAAGATACAGAACACCGTAATTATTTCAAAATTCTTCCAAGTCCTACATTGTAAAGTTGTCAGAACATTTACTATTTTTCCATATTAAATAGTCTACAACACATAATTTCAATTAAGACTTCCACAATAACCCCTGGATCATCTACGAAATCGCTCAGCATCGTCGTTTATCAAGAGCCATCGAATGCAATTGCAAAAAACGAGGATGAAATCGATCGCGCTGAAGGGATCGCCGCAAGAATTGAAAAAAGAAAGAGGACGCCATAATTATCTCCAAATCTCTCCAAGTCCTACATTGTAAAGTTCTCAAAACATTTACTATTTTTCCATAATAAATAGTCTACAACCCCTAAGAATTCTATCACCTACACCCTGCTTTCTTCCACGCGATGACATCAGACATATTTTCAATTAAGTCTACCACAATAACCCCTGGACCATCTACGAAATCGCTCAGCATCGTCGTTTATCAAGAGCCATCGAATGCAATTGCAAAAAACGAGGATGAAATCGATCGCGCGGAAGGGATCGCCGCAAGAATTGCAAAAGAACCAGGACACAGTGTAGCTCGCGGACCAAAAGCACGACGTTGCTCGTCGTATATATCTCCATCGAGGGACAAACGGGGAGGCATAATTTAAATGCAACTGCACGCGCAACGGCACGTCAGGAGGGTTTCCTCTTGGCGGGCTAGGATAGCTACATCCTCCATACAATGCGCCGATATATAATGCGACGACACAACACTCGAGTCTTCTCTCTGCTGCCGCCGCTACCTCCTCCTTCTCCACCCTCTGTGTTCTCGATAGATAAAAGACGGCCTGGATGCACGATCCACGTCGCCATTTTCAAGATAGTCTCCTCCCCCGCGGACTAAACCAGGAGAGTCTTCCAGCCGGCAACGTATGCCTCCCCTTTTCGCGGGCAAAGTGTGCGAATGTATCTACGTACTGTGCGCACGTCCCTCCGCGTAGGTGTAAGCTTCTACGTGGAACACATACATGAAACGAAAGAGAGCCGACGCGGCGAACGCAGCCGCGGCGAATGAGCGAGTATTCGTGCGTTTCGCGATCAATATCAAGCAAGATGGCGACCAAGAACCCTACGCCGCACCGAATACAATAGCCGCCCCCTCGCCGCACCACTCAACCACCGGCGACCCGGCCTTTTCTCTATATCTTCTTTTCCTACTGCCGCAAACCGGCGCCATCCAGTCACCATGGTCGTCTTCCACAGTGCGACCCTTTATGGGTGCGTGACTTTAAAATGATTTCTACGATCGCATGATCTTGGTGGATCAAATAATCTCACAAGCTTGCAAAAGAAGATGCGACAAGAGTTTGAGACTTGAGAGGGAAGTAAGAGTAGAAGTGAAATTTTCGTTTGGAAGAAGGTACATTTTGTAGTGGATGAGAAATTGAGAAGACATTGTTGGAGAACGTAGTTACTGAAGCGCACAAAACGATTAAAAGACTAAGTAGAATGGGGATGGAAGGCAAATAGGAATGCGAGGACTGCCGTGCAAGTAGAATTAGACTGATACCGAGATGTAGGATCGTAGGGTACTAGATCTCTGTCGAGAAACAATCTACAACGTTTTATCTATCTGTATTCTAACACATTGTAGAGGATCAGTTTGCCTATTACTAAATCCCAATGCTAAAACCATAAATCTAATATTCAAACCGGCTTTCGTCATTAAATATACCGGCAAAGGAACACTCCAAACTGAAACTCAAAAGAAATCTACTCATTCGTCCCTATAATATCAATTTTGTACCTATTTCCTAACTTCCAAAAATCAGCCGCATCAGCCAATCTCAATTACCAAATATCAAGCGCACACCATCAACCCCCTTGGAATACCCCCCTACAGATTTCGATACCTAAATCAAAACAAGATCCCCCTTAAACCTCATTCTTCAACCTTTTCCTAATTGTCTCCTTAAGTTTGTGCCAAAAACACCAAAAACCATCCACCTTAACCAATCTCAAGCCTCAAGCACCGCCCCAACCCCTGTAAATTCCTAAAACAAAATCGAAACAAAATCTCTCTTGAACCTGTTCCTTCAGCCTTCTTCTCAATTGTCTCCTTAACTTCCCGCCAAAAACACCAAAAACCATCCGCATTAACCAATCTCCAGCCTCAAGCACCGCACCAACCCCTACAAATTCCTAAAACAAAATCGAGACAAAAATCTCTCTTGAACCTCATCCTTCAACCTTCTTCCTAATTGTCTCCTTAGCTTTCTACCAAAACCACTGAAAATCATCAACATCAACCAATCTCAAGTACCAACCCCCAATTTGCACGTCCAAAAGTTCAACCCCCCCAACCGCTTAACAAAATTCTCGATCGTCTACTCCAACGAATTACACTGTTCTCCAGAAGAGACGATAGTAGAGGAGAAAAAAAAAGGAGAACGGCGGCAAGGGAACCAAGAAAGAGTCGGAAGGGTGGTAAAATAGATTCACCTATGCAATTTAACGGTAGTGGGTTAACGAGGGCAGCCGGCGCGGTCGTTACCGACAAAACTCGCCGGGATTTTGAGTAGCGCCGGATTGACGGAGGGCCATAATTACGGAGAAAGGCCACAGGCTCGTCGACGGAAATATCACGCGGGCCATGCGGTTCTTTTACCTCGCAACAGCCGCGTCGTCGTACGCGCCGCCGCCGGCAGCACGCACTAATTGGGAGAAGCGCGAGCGCGCCCCGTCTACGTTACAGCGTTCTACTGTACGCCACGTGAATATTTTTATAGGGCGGCCGACCGCAGTGGGTAGGGGCGGAAAAAGGAAGGGAAAAAGGAGAAAAACGATCGAGAACCACCGGCTATCCATCTTCCAAGAGCGATTTTTCTTTTGGGTTTTGTACCATTTTCTCAATTTTTTACTTTCCTCTTCCCGTGAGCGCCCGCTTTGGAAAGTGTCTGTTCTCGTGCGACGAATAGCGCGGGGAATTCTCGTGAAAATCGAGACGGTATTGTATTGCTGTTAAGTGACGCTGAATTTGAATTATTCAGAGAGGATTTAGATCAAATTCTTAACCTTCTATAGCCCGAATTTTTCGTGGTTTTCGAAGATTTGTTTCATTATAGTACAATTAGAAAGTGATGAAAAGGCAAGTTTATGTAATAAATTAAAACTGGTTTCTAAACATTGAATTGGGGAGAATTTCAAGATTTCCATGAGCTAAGTTACAACATTTGGCAAAGTTAACAATTTAATTTTGATGAAGGGAGGCTTATTGTGGACGTGTGTTGCGTTATCTCAAAGTTACAGGGGCCTATAGAGGGTTAAGGTGGAATGTTGGTGATTTTGTATGGCTGTTTTGTACAGCATGGATGATTTAACACTAGAATTAATGGCGTTAAATCTATTATAATTCAATATATTAAATAAGTACTTTGGAAAATGAAGCATGAAGTGGTGGAAAAGATGATGCTTTCAGTATATGTGTTTTATAAGATCAGCGTACAATATTTACTCTAAGACTGTCGTATAAACTTTGAAAATTTTTAGAACAAAATTGTGCAACAGGAATTTTGACTTGTTGGGGTAGTTCTAGTGTAAAGAGTCAAATGATCTGAGTTTCTGGGTTACTTGGTTCTCCTTTTTTCAAGCTATTAATGTAGCTGATTTGCAGTAAGTAATTTTACATTATTAATTTTATTTTACTGCTTTCATTTAATTCCATTTTATTTTCTTTGTGTTTTTGTTTCTAGAAACAGCAGTGGTACGGTGTAAAAATAAAAGCAATCTATCAAAGTTGATCCTACATCTACAACCGACCGTAACGAACAAAATTTAATCTCAAAATATCTGAAATATTTAAATTGGATGCTACAAGACTTAAAAAATTGATAAATACTTAATACTTTCATTTCATCCAACTACTAATTTAACAGTGTTCGGTACAGTTAGTAAGAAGACACAAAGTAAGTGTCAAGTCGACCAAAAGCTCGCAGCCATCAGCCCGAAATTATTCGTCAGCTTACGTCAGAAGTTTTCCCGAGCGTTTAAAAGACACGATATTTCAAGTATCAGGAAGCCTTCAACAAACTTTGAGGACTTTAGGTGACGAGAGAAATGTGTCGGCGACGTTACGCACTAATTGGGAGAAGCGGAGAAACGCTGGGTTCGCCGTTTTTCCTCACGAGGGTCTAGAAATTTCATTTTAATCATCCACCGTCGCAATAATTATCCAACGCGTAATATTTAATGAATTCCAGTCGAAACACGCGACGAATTATTTCTCGCAACCGGCAATCTGAATACGTGGAAAAGAACGTTTCGTTAAAAAAGTTATCGCAACAACGACGACGTTGCGTCTCCACCCAATTATAATCTAAATTTGATTTATTTTATTTATACATACTGTTACGGTGTGTCGCGTTATAATCGAGTTTAACGACAGTTTGTTACCAAATATTTCAAATCAGAAATAACGTGAAAAGCCTGAACTTGTAGGAACAATAAACATCGGATAATCAGGGGATGAAATCATCCAGTATGGACAAAGTATAATTATGTTTTACCAACTTAAAAATACTAGAAATATATTATCCTGTTCGTGCAAAGTTGAACGCTTTTAGTTTAAAAACTTTAGGATAAAACCTGTGCCACCATTTCCTTGAATTTTAAGGAAAATAGTAATAATAAAAATAATGGGATATATTTGAATCCACCCCGAAAAGTTGACTCTTTGAAGAAGCGGTATGGAAAATCTTACTCCTTTTTGTACGTTCAAGTTGTGTGGAGATACATTTCTAAAGCAATTTACAAATTTTGGAAATTTTCTAACGAAAGTAAAATAAATTAGGTTGTTTTTAAGTGAATTCGCCGGTGCAAGAAGTGCCTATTTTTTCTCTTGGTATTTATTGCCTCGCAAATTTAACCCCTTGCCTTGAAGCTAGATCTGTGGCCACTAAATGTGGTATATTTAAATCTGTTAAATTAGTAGTTTGCAAAACGATAGTTCAAGCGGTAAAAAATACGATCAATTAAGTAATTCGTCAATTATAAAACACAATCGGAGTATCTACGGTACTGCTTTTCTAAAAATTTGAGAAATATTTTTAAATAACTAGGAAACCGTCAATTTGAGGGTTGACGTAGTTTTAGTGTTAAAACAGAGTATAACACGCGTAATGCGGTGATTGGAATAGAAAAATTTGAAGTTTTCGAAAAACTATTCAACTGAAAGTATCTGTGAGCCCAGAAACGATAAAATTATTAGAACTTCTAGCAAAGAGTATCAAAAATTCGTAATCCATTTTTATTTGAGAAATTGTGAATTCAGTCGATAAGAAATGATACGGCAAGGGGTTAAAAAAATTATCAAGACTCCTCTGAAACGCCATGAAATCGCAGAAAATCCAATATGTTGGTGCATAGAGTCAGACACCAAGCGGTAGCTTACCTGCAGCACCCTTTTTGGCAAGCCAGTTTTCTGGGAAAGTTGCTTCAGATCCTTCGCGTCGGGATTGTGATTGATCGCGAAGTAACTCTTCATCGTCCTTAACTGGTGATGCTTGAAACTCGTTCTCATTCGTTTTGTTCTGCTATTGGAACCAGGCATGCCGGGAGTCGCGGGTCCCCCTCTACCAAACGGCATATCTATGTAGTCCGCGTTTAAGTCTGCAACATAAATCCCAACATTTGTGTTACGCGTTTTAGTTAAATCGCGGGGGAATGATTTACGAAGATGCCTGCGATATCGTGCCGAAGAGCTTCGAGAGAAACTGTTAGAGAAAGGGGTTGTAGCACGTAGCATTGAAATCTTCAAGTTTATAAGTCTTCAGAATTTCCAATTTCTAGATTCTTAGATTATCTGGTTTCTAAATTTTCAGATTTTTAGATTGTTAGATATCGAGGTTCTCAAATTAAAGATTTCCAGATCTTCAGGTTTGTAGGCTTAGAAATTAAAATTTCTAAATTTTTAGTTCTTCGGATTATTGGATTTCGAGGTTATAGATATTAAAAATGTTCAGTTTTGCAATCTTCAGGTTTCCATGCCTTTAAAAATTCAAGTTCCTAAATTTTTAAATTATCGGATTCCTAAATTATCAATTTTTCAGATTCCTGATGTTCTAAAAATTAAACATTATCAGCTTTGACATCTTCAGGTTTATAAGGCTTTAAAAATTCAGATTTCTAAATTTTCAGATTTTTAAGTTATCAAATCTCGAGGTTCTCAAATTAAAGATTGCCCGATCTTCATATTTTGAGATTTTGAGATCTTCAGGTTTGTAGGCTTAGAAATAAAAATTTCTAAATTTCTAAATAATCAGATTTCTACATTTTTGGTTCTTCAGATTATTCCATTTCGAGGTTCTAGATATTAAAAATTTTCAGCTTTGCGATCTTCAGGTTTACATGCCTTTAGAATATCTAAATTTCTAAATCATCGGATTTCTAAATTATCAATTTTTCAGATTCTCGATGTTCTATAAACTAAAGATTTTCACCTTTGAAATCTTCAGGTTTATAAGACTTTAAAAATTCAGATCTCTAAATTTTCAGATTTTTAGGTTATCAAATCTCGAGGTTCTAAAAATGAAAGACTTTCAACTGAGATCTTCACACTGTTAGATCATTAGATCTTCAGGTATCACAAATTAGAAATTTCCAGCTTTCCCGGATCAAGTTCATATTATCCCTTCCTCTACAATTTCTCTCAAAATTGCACTCATTAAGACTACAACTACCAAGGCAGTCAAAACGACTGGCTACTCATTTTTTATCTCATCGTTTCTCAAAATTCTCCAAGTACATACCAGAGTAATAGATTAGACATAAAACAACCATCTTATAAAACAAAAATTATTAAATTAATCGTCTCCATAGCCTTTTGATTCCTCTCTATCTACCTTACTTATTTAACACTAGATCTACGGAGCCAATTTGGCTCATTCAAAATTTGATTACTACATGTATAATATATTGGTTGGTTAATTTTTTAATAATAAATCTATTATTTCAATAGATTTAGAACTAATACCTTGGCAAAAAATTTCAATTTTCTTGTATGATTTAAATTAGCTGACTTCAGAAAAATAGATATATCAACATCCGTAAATCTAGTGTTAATATATTTAAACATAATAAATTTAACGCCGGAAATATTAGTGTTAATCAAAAAATTCCTGTCTATATTTATTCCTGCATTTATACTTCCTACTCTACTTCATTTAACCCCCTATCAACGACACAAATACTTCCACCCCCAAATCACCCCAATCAACATCCCTTCGACGTCTTCAAATTCCATCGTTAATCCTTATCATATCTACTTCTTCGGCAGAAAGTTATCACAATAATAATTGCACCGTCTCGAAGCAACACGCAGAACCGTCGGAAGCGGCAATGACGCTGGACGCGGTTCTCTCTAGCGTTGTTTGATGTGTATCACAGCTCATTAGCTCCTCGAGTGCAAACAAGAAGGGTGATAGCGTATGCGAAAGACCGGTGGGTACACGGCCAATTACAACTCTATGCAGCAAATAGTTTGTAAGCACGATACCTCATTCCGGTGTATCTATCTAACCCCGAGACTATCCTGTCGCGGAGGATAAAGGCAACGCTTGACGGACCCTCGGCGATCGCGGACTCCTGATTCAATGAATAAGCAGGACCGATACGATCGCCGGACTTGGAATCGTAATTTACGGAAACGTAACCGAGGAAATGGACGATTTTTATGCAACGTCGGTTTCTATTAATCTTTTCCCTCTTCGGAGAAATACGTTGGTGAAGTTTTCGCTCGTTTAACGCGTTCAAACTTCCTGCACGTTTTGATGCTCGCGCTGATACGCCCTACGAGTTTCGACGGTTCGAGGACTGATAACGGTATGGGGATTTGTGAATAGGTGGAATAGAACTTTCGATGAATTCGAAAGATGCAGATGGAATGAAACATTTGGAATTAACATCGTGATTAATGTACGTCGATTACGAACGTGGGAAACGAGAAGAACTTTTTAGATTTTGTGGAATTTCTTACTCTCTTAATCCTGGAACTACGAAGCCAGTGGAGATGACAGACTTCCAATTTTTCCAAAAAATTCCCAAGTTTATAGAAAGATCATAGAGTAGATGTTCAATTTCTATCTTATAAATTGCCGTAGAAATTTTTTTTTCACTTCTTGATGCCTTCTTTTTGAGAGTCTTTGTATGAAATATTTTAATATTACTTACTAGAACTATTGATATCATATCAATTACATTTTGACGATCGATTAAGTTATATAGTTACTATAAAATAAAAGTGAAATATTTATTTTATAGCTCCCCTATCAATTAGACATACTTTAAAAAAGATTAAGAACCGGTAATTTTCACCTTCTTAAAAGTCGTACCATTAAATTCCTCCTTTCGAATCCCAAATTCTCTTCACTCCAACAAAATCTCCAAAACCAGATTATCGCTACCAAACAAAAACTCCGAAAAAATCAAAGAATCCAAATTACACGAGCAAAATCTCTGATCGGTGGTATCCGATGGAAAAATCGTCTTCTCACGAGAAAGACAACTGGACAAGGACGAGAAGGACGATAAAAGAAAAGAAAAGCAAAGAAACCTCGTAGCAATCATCGACGACCCCTCCATCGAGAGCGTCTTCATCGACGAGACGATCTTTTCCCCCGAAAGGGAGAAAAAACGAAGAAGACCTAACTCAGGACTGGTCAGGAGACTCGTCGGTGGTTCTCGCGGATTCTCACTCGTCGAGGATCGACGAGAAACCCGTTGTTCCCACGGTCGGTCAACAATCGAAATTAAGTTAGCTCGAAAAGGCACGGGAAGCTGCCGCCGCGGCGAGCTGCCCACGCGCGACACGTACACGCTTTGTTGGGATTGGATTCGTGAATTTATGTCGCGCCGACAAATTTTATCAGGGTTCGGTGGCAAACACCGCACGCCCACGCGCGCCCGTAAATCACGGTCCCGGAGGAGGAATCGTCCTCGTGTTTGCAGACGGGACTTCGCGCGATCTGACCGCGCACGGACGTTTTACTGTTCGGATGAGAGAATCGAGTCTCCCGTGATGCTCGACCGGTCGAGCGGATGGTACCGTGGAATTTTGGTACCACTCGCGCGATTGCCATCGCGGGACGGCCAAGAATAATGAAAGTGGTGTCGCTGTGCTGTGACGAGCAACGGGCAAACTTGGGGACCGAAAATTTGTGGGGTTGTGGCTTCGACTATTTGAAATGGAACGTGGATTTTTAAGTATTTGGAATACTTAAGGAGACTTATGGTTTGTCGAATATGGCGAATTCAAGGTTGGGCCAGTGTTTGCTACCGGTTGCGCGAATGGTAGCGTGGAATTTTGGTACCGATTGCACGGAATGTATCGTGGAATTTTGGTACCGGTTACGCGGATGGTAGCGTGGAATTTTGGTACCGGTTGCGCAGATGATACCATGAAATTTGGGTTACGGTTGCGCGGATGGTTCCGTGAAATTTTGGTGCCGGTTGAGCGAATGGTAGCGTGGAATTTTGGTACTGGTTACGCGGATAGTAGAGTGTTATTTTGGTACCGGTTGCGCGGATGATACCATGAAATTTGAGTTACAGTTGTGCGGATGGTACCGTGAAATTTTGGTACCGGTCGAGCGGATGGTACCGTGGAATTTCGGTACCACTCGCGCGATTGCCATCGCGGAACGGCCAAGAATAATGAAAGTGGTGTCGCTGTGCTGTGACGAGCAACGGGCAAACTTGGAAACCGAAGATTTGTGGGGTTGTGGCTTCAACTATTTGGAATGGAACGTGGATTTTTAAGTATTTGGAATACTTAAGGAGACTTATGGTTTGTCGAATATGGTGAATTGAAGGTTGGGCCAGTGTTTGGTACCGGTTGCGCGAAGGGTAGCGTGGAATTTTGGTACCGGTTGCGCGGATGGTACCGTGAAATTTTGGTACCGGTTGTGCGAATGGTAGCGAAGAATTTTGGTACCGATTGCACGGAATGTATCGTGGAATTTTGGTACCGGTTACGCGGATGGTAGCGTGGAATTTTGGTACCGGTTGCGCAGATGATACCATGAAATTTGGGTTACGGTTGCGCGGATGGTTCCGTGAAATTTTGGTGCCGGTTGAGCGAATGGTAGCGTGGAATTTTGGTACTGGTTACGCGGATGGTCGCGTGGTATTTTGGTACCGGTTGCGCAGATGATACCATGAAATTTGAGTTACGGTTGCGCGGATGGTACCGTGAAATTTTGGTACCGGTTGAGCGGATGGTAGCGTGGAATTTTGTTTCCGGTTACACGGATGGTACCATGGACTTTTGGTACCGGTTGCACCGATGGTAGCGTGGAATTTTGGTACAGGTTGCACGGGTGATATTGTGGAATTTTGGTATCGGTTGCGCGGATAGTATCGTGGAATTTTTTTACCAGTTGCGCGAATGGTACCGCGGAATTTTGGTACTCGCATTTTCCGACATGGAACAGCAAATAATAATACAATACAATTACACTTTACCTTCCTAAATTATTTGGTAGTACAAATTTGTACAATACCAAAATACAATTAAATTTACCCAATTCTAAATTCCTTTAAGTGTAACAAAATTATATAAATCGACGCAGAATTAGAATTCTGTTTTATAAAACTAAATAACTGAACCATACGACATCAAAAATCTTACCTATATTAGCCGTCATAGCTTCGAGATCCTTAGGCTTCCTCTTTCTCGGTCTGCCCTTCTGTCTCGGCGGTGGTACCACCGCAGCTCCATTGAAGTACGGTACTTTAGGGGGTGATCCAGCGTCCGACACAGACGGCGTCGAGGGTTGAAGTGGTACCGGGCTGACGTGGCTATGAGGATGTTGCATCGAATGATGCGGATGAGGTGCATGAGAAGGATGATGATGATGATGGTGAAGAAATTCCGGTGATGGAAAAGGCTGGCCAGGATAATGTGGACCCGGAGGATAGACTGGGACCGGTGGACTCTGCGAAGGATGCAATTCTGCTCCCATTTCATAATGGAGCCGACAGAGAACCGCGCCGTCCCTCATTCCGAAATGGTCCCCCTTCGTCAACGGCACCGCACAGGCCGCACACGAAAAGCAACGTACGTGGAAAACGAGATCCCTCGCACGCATCACCAATTCGGAGGCCAGGATCGCCGCTTGACATCGCGCACAGCGCTTCATGCTGCCAAACATCCTGAAAAAAGAAAATAGAATTTGTTAGTATGAAATAAATGGGTGTGTCGTAGAAGGAAGAAGTTTGAAGTTATTGAGGAGTGTGGGTGGTGGAGCGATTGGACAAAATTGGGGATGAACTGATAGAGGGTGGTTTGATCGATGTAGAGTTTAATCCTAAAACTATCAACATTATGAATTTGTTAGTAAAAAATAAATCGGTGTTGTAGGAGGAAGAAGTTTGAAGTAAATGAGGAGTGTGGGTGGTGGAGCGATTGGACAAAATTGGGGATGAATTGATAGAGGGTGGTTCGATCGATGTAGAGTTTAACCCTAAAACTATCAACATAATGAATTTGTTAGTAAAAAATATATCGGTGTTGTTTGAAGAAGAAGTTTGAAGTTAGTGAGGAGTGTGGGTGGTGGAGCGATTGGACAAAATTGGGGATGAATTGATAGAGAGAGGTTTTACCAGTGTACAGCTTAACCCTAAAACTATCAACAGTTTATCTAATTTTGGATACATGTGGAAATTGTATAAAAGAACTCAGAGAAAAAGACGTGGAAAAGAATGATCATCAAGGAGAAGATGATAGCGCAGTGGATTCGCGTTGATCCAAGAAATTTCCGGTGTTAAGCTACTCATGTCGAGTACGCTACTTTACTGGGTTACCACTGTAATTTAAGTTTCAGAAGACAGAAGTGGAATATTTAAATTCTAGAAAAATTGACAACCGGATATTTTGACAAGCCTGACAGATTCTCTTAAGGGTTACATTTTACAGGTAGAGAAGACAAAGTTTGGAAGTCTGCCACGTCTGGAATATTTTTATTAAATTATCATTCAATGTAGGCTTTATTATTGTACTACTTTGGCGAGATGATTGGAATAATTGCAGCCGAAATGCAAATCAATATATTAATCAGTGGTAAAAAGGTCTTTGATAAGTTAATTACAAGTATGCATTTCAATTGTAATTTGTTCAACTCACGTGCATAGGTGAAATAGAGATTAAAAAGTCTTTACATATTGCTTACATCGAATAAGGGAGACTCTATGCCTCGAAAGAACACCATTCCATAAAGATTCGTATTTATGATCGATAAATGCCATCCCACATAAATATGGGCGTGTGCAGGTCGACAGTCGACCGCAACGGATTGACATCAAAAGGGTTCACAACTTAAACGGAATTTTTTCTTTGATCATTTTGGGACTCGAACTATCGTCCGCATAAAGTGTTCCCTCAACCCGTCTCATTTTTAAAGAACCAACCATAATTGCACAGTTTCAAGACAACTCCACTAAAATTATAGTTCATCAGAGACAGATATTTCTCTGAAACTGTCACCAAATATTTATCAAATATTATCACCAACCCCAAACCTCCCAATCCCCCTCGAAATTTCCATCTTAATTTCCAAACATCAAAAAATTCACAATAATCAAACCCAACCAAGTAAAAATCATACATGAACTCAATAGATCCTCACAAAATAAATTCCCTCTCGATCAAACACCGAAAACTTCATTAATAACAAAAACCTCCATCAAAGTAATCTTTAACCTTACACAAGCCGACACAAATAATAATCTATAAACTCCTCGTCACAAAGAAAACCGCCATCCACTTTCCCATTCGCATCAAAAGACACAAACACCATCCACCTCTACGTTTCCCATTCTCGAGATATGAACCGCGTCGCCGATACGGTTTTCGTTGAAGCAACAGGATTAAAAGAGGAATAAAAAAAAAGAGGATGAAAAGGGCAAGACGAAACGAGACGAAGAGAGCGAAAGACACACGCCCAAGTTGATATCGCGAAAGGCAAGAAGGGACACGCATGGTAGCCGTGGAGGAGCGAAAGGGCGGAAAGGGAAGGAATATACCGATGCAACGGGCACCGTGACATCGCTACTGCATTAGCGGCACCCTGCAGTCTCCATTACCGAAGCCGGTCGACTATCTACCCGACATCCACCGCGGCTACCTACCTAACCACCTATTTCACTCTCCACCTTCCAAATATATTACGTTCCCTCGCGGCCGTACTAAAGAACCTAGATAGAGACGTGGCCGATCTTATAACGCCGATGCTGCCTCGGATCCAGTCCTGTTGACCTGCACGTATTTCTAAGTGTGTATGCGACAACGTCGACTGCGTTCTTCGAGTCTATCGAAATAAGACTGGAAAACGATGGAGGAACTTGGCGCACGCCTTTGGAGAACGTTTGAAGTTTCCTTCACTCATATTTTTTTAAGTTTAAGAATTTGTTGTAGTGTGTTTAGTTAATGGGACGTAGTTTTACATTATAATTAACCTTTTCGTTTATAATGGAGAGATTTTGATTGGACCTAATTTGAACTTCTTCTTGGTTTCATTCATAATTTGTTCGGGATAATGGATCCTTTTTATCACTGATGAATTATTCGCGCTTGACAATAGGTAGAGTAATTGATATTGGTGGTGATTAATAATAGAAATATCGAAACTGATACACGATGTTTTGAAGTAATTCGTCGCGCTTGTGGAAGAGTAAGAGGATAAATATTCTACGTTCGTCTGAAAAAATGAAAATTACTCTTGACACTAGAACTGCCGACTATTAATTCAGTATATCTAAAGATACTAGCTAAATATTTTAGAAGAAAGGGAATGAAATGGACAAGAAACTAAATTGATTTAATCTCTCACGTTTTACAAGACACATATAGAAGTATATAGTATGAAACTTTTAAAAAATTCGGTAGAGGTCATATTGACCCTTTGAGAGATCTAGTGTTAATTTCCTCTGTTTCAAGATATTTGAATAATATATTGAAACATACTAAGATATTAACAATAAGTGTACAAACCATTATGTGATACAGTAATCTATGTTTTATCAGATGAACGTAGAATTTTCATTCTATAGCTGTCCTATAAAGTTTGAAAATTTTTGGAAAAATCGAGAAAAAGACACTTTGACTTCTACTGTAGTTCTAGTGATCAAATGAAACGTACAAGCTTCAATAATTCGCAGGAATTGTTCCAACAATGAAATTTTAATGGAAACACCATTTGAAATTTCGCAAAACGTCCGATTATAATGATGCAAGGTGTGGAAAGTGTATGTCGCTATTTTGAAGAAAACATATGTAGCGCATCAGTCGCAAGCGCATTCTTGGCAGAACTCTCAAGAGACCCGCCAATTTCTGCACGTGAAACGAGACGTTAAGCGGACACAATGTAGCAAAGAGATCGTTTTTCGTTGAAAGATTCCCCGCCGAAATGCGTCGACGATGTCGCAAATCCAAGGGGTTTTCAGAGATCGCAGATGCCATGGTGAAACGAATGAGCGAAGACGGAGAAACAAAGGGAGGATGTAGCCGCACGAAATCCACCGTGGAGAAACGATCTCCGTAATTGGAAAACGAGAAAATGAGTAACGATCAGATAGCATTCCGAATGGAAATCCAGCCAGATGAATCTCGTTTCTATCCTTTCCAAATATCATCCGTTCAAAATCGGCCGTTTTAACACTAGAACTACCAAACCAGTCAAAATGACTGGTACTCAATTTTTTCAAAAAATTCTCCAAGTTTAAATAAGAGTCATAGAATAAATATTCTACGTCTATATCAATAAACATAAAGCACTCAATCGATCAAATTTTCTGCCACTTCATTCCCCCTTTTTCAAAGTATTTATTTAATTTATTAAAATATGATAGATTTGAGGCCGGCAGTTCTAGTGTTAAAACAGACTGATAAAACACGTGATTCAATGTTGGCCTGATTTTAATATTGCAGAATTGTGATATAAATGTGGAATCTCTTAAAAGGAGAAGGAAATCAAGAAAAACATATAGCAATGCAAAAATATATGTCCAGAAGTACTCATTGTCGCCAAATATTCGAGAACGATAAAAATAACAGTAGAAATGAAATAGAAACAAATGGGGAATTAAGTTACCCTTATTATGGCAATCCATGTAGCTTTTAAATTGCGATATTTATGCATTTTGGGACATACTGAATTTTTAAATATTGGCGTTAAAAAAATAAAGGTCTACCGAATAGATATCTATCTGTATTTTTAAAGTTTTTGCTTTATAAAGATGGGAATTTCATAGAAAAAATCTAATTTCACTAGAAATGATGAAACTAGTGAAATACTGGTGACTTTCAACGTGTTAATGGCCCTGACTTTATATCACGTTTGTTACCCTAGTGATATTTTTCGCACGGGATAGTTTATTTAAAATAGCAAGTCATAGAGGTGTTCCCCTAAGTTTTAGGACGTTTATTAACACTAGAACTACTGACTATTAATTCAGTATATTTAAAGATGCTAGATAAATACTTTGGAAGAAAGAGAATGAAATACACAAGAAACTAAATTGATGTAATCTCTCACATTTTACAAGGTAGATAAAAAAAATTAAACATGGTGCAGCTCTAGAAATTTTAGCAATATTGTTAAAAAATTTCATTTTAAATCATTTTGACACCCTTGGTAGATCTAGTGTTAAATATTTGAATGGAACTCTATTATTTCTTAAATATTAGGAACCTTCAACTCCATTAATCCCATATCACAATCATTTTCATATATTCAATATCAATTACGCTAAATAACAATATGAAAATTGATACTTTGATTATGTAGACAATTTACTTTACGATGACCAACGAAAAGGATTAAATGTCACCGTAATATTTTCCTCATCGCGCTCCACCTTTCATCGCAACATCTCGTGCCAATTATTCGCAACATTTTCGCACCTCTGTCGCAACATTCTAATAATTCCAAGAGTTACAGCCGCTTTTCACAAAACCCATGATTGATGTTCAAGACCCACTGAAAAGTTCAACAACCACTCTTCACTTCAAGTGGACAAGCCTGACAATTCGTAACAGCAGCCAGGAAATATTTATCAAACGACACGTTCCATCCCTTTTTTCTAGGATCGAAGAGAACCTTCGAGCCGAATTGAGCCGTCAATTTGAAGGGATTCGGTCCCGAAATAGGCCGTAAACCTAATCTAATGGATTAGCCACGACAAGTCTCTCTTTCTCCCTTTGAAGGGTCTCTTGACTCGAGACACATTGTTATCGTGCTTGATCCTATTGACGAACCCGATCCTGGGTACACGTTTTGGACACAATGGCTGCGGTGGTTGCTGGTTTTGCACCCAGCAGGGTAAGTCCGCGTATTTTCCACTAATCGGATCCACCGAGCTGCGTTGGGTAATCGAGTGACCCTCTTTTGCATTCAGCCGCCTTTGTGGACAACTCTGGCAAGAAGTAGGAAAGTTTTTCGAGGAAACGGAAAGCCTCCCTTTGTCGTATCATTGTTATATGTTACTTTGTGTTATATAAAATGTGATTACATTGTTTGTTACACATAATATGCTAGCTTCCCTCTGGGATGAAGAGTTTTACTCACCAGCTGAGCAGGTTGCAAAGGGTTGAGTCTAAGGAAACCGCCAATTTGACAAATTCAAAATGATAGGGTGATATTATCAAATTATTTCTGTAAGGTAACATTACGTTATATGATAAGTGAAGAATCACCGATCAAGTTTTATTTCAGCAATTTAATTGTGAATTACTACGAGGGCAGGGGGAAAAGAAATTGCAGAGCAAGGTGCTAATAAATTCAGTGCTTAGACAAAGGCTCAGAGAAATCGTTAACGAGAATTAAAATAACAGTGCCACTAACTCAGCACTACCTAGGTACCTACATTTTTGGCGAATCAAAATAGGAAATTTAAAATTGAGCAATTTTCAAATTAAATATAACAAAATGCCTGGCCAATTCCGCAACGATCATTTATCTCCAGCACTCACAGAAGCACCACCAAGACAAAAACTACTAATTCTCTCAAACTACCCCTAACATCACCAAAATCAAAACTTCCAACCGTCACAAATCACCTACCCGTCTTCCCAACTTCAAAAATCCCAACAACCCCCTCCTCACCGTCCCTCCATCCACAAGAAACAACAATAAAACTATCCACCAGTGAAACCACATTCATATTTGCACACAAAACCGCGCTTCGAGGGAAAAAAAAGGTATTCACCAGAACCGGCGGCATTCCCTACCGCAAGCTCGCACCCCAAGACTTCTGAAAAGATTCGAAGACCAGTACAAGCTCAGGAGAGGTTTCCGTCGATTCCACGTTCCTCCATCGTGTCTTCCTTCCCCACTTCCCGATGAATGAATGAACGGTAGTACCGCGAGAGCAGGAATAACCTCATTCACGGTTTCCGCCCTTCCCTCCTCGCGCCATGGCGTTCCGTGCAGAGGCCGAAAAGAGGGAGGGTACCGGAGGGACGCCCGCAGAGTTTTACAAGATGCACCATATGCGATACATTATTATACAATGTGAGCGTATTCTAAGCGGAGGGGTTTTCACCGTGTTCTCTCGTCGCCAACCTAAACAGAGAGCACTGTTGTAGAACCGTGGCCGCCACAAAGAGTGGCGGAAATCTTTTATGCGCGAATCGCGCCAGGGACCACTTGCCGCGCGTTCGCACACTCGTGGCACCACGTGGAGCACGTGGATTCTACGTTTCTCTTTCTTTCATTCTTTTATTTCTCTCTCTTTATCTTTCTCTTGGTCTTGTCCGAGCACGTTGGTCTTTCGACTGTGAGTTCTCTCTTTGACTCTCTTGCGGGGTTGTTTTTCTTGCTCCTCCTTGATGCATACTCTTTCGCCAGGGATTCGAGATACGGCTACGTGGACATGCGGTTTGTAAGAGGCACGATTTCTCACGTGTCGTTTTGTGTTCTTTGGCAGCGATTGGGGATGGGGTTGAAACCGAGGATAGGGGAGAGTGATTTAGGAAGATGGGGGTGGATTTATTACGATTTGAGGGATGACGAGGGAAAGAATTTAAATCGGAATACTTTGCGATGAAGAGTTGGGAAGAAGATTGGGAAATTGTGGTGTCTAGATTTGTACTTGGACTGATGGTCCATCTCAGGATGGGAGAAGTTGAATTGCGCCGATCTCACGTGCAAGCATGTGGTAGATTGGTGAAAATGGAGGGCATAATTTTCTATTAAAATTATTTGTAAAAGTTTAACACTTTTCATTGAAATTGCATGAGATAGAAATCGCAGGGGAATTAAAATCAGTGCAAAATTCAGCTAGAAATTTAGCTGTCTCTGTGTGCATCGATATTCTTACGTTAACCCTCTACAGAGGTATAATTCATTGTACACGTTTAACTCTTTTTCACTGAAATTGCGTGAGATAGAAATCGCAGAGAAATTAGAATCAGTGCAAAATTAAGCTAGAAATTTAGCTGTTTGCCTGTGTATCGATATTCTTACGTTAACCCTGTGCAGAAGTTTAATTCATTGTACAAGTTTAACACTTATTCGCCAAAATTACTTGAGATAGAAATCGCAGAGAAATTAAAATCAGTGTAAAATTAAACTACAAAAGATGTCTGCCTGTGTACCGATATTCTAATGTTAACCCTTTGTAGAGGTATAATTCTTTGTAAAAGTTTAACACCTTTCGCCAAAATTACTTGAGATAGAAATTGCAGAGAAATTTAAATCAATGTAAAATTAAACTACAAAAGATGTCTGCCTGTGTATCGATATTCTAACGTTAACCCTTTGTAGAGATATAATTCTTTGTAAAAGTTTAACACCTTTCGCCAAAATTACTTGAGATAGAAATTGGAGAGAAATTCAAATCAGTGCAAAATTCAGCTACAAATTTAACTACCTGCCTCTGCATCGGCATCCTAACATTAACAGAGGTACAACTGCACTCTGTACTATTTCTGTATTAAATCGAAAGAAATTAAAACACTTTCAAAACTGCTTAATATTTTATATTACATTTTACACTGAAAGTTTAAACAATTCCCTCGGTTCCAGCACGTTAATGGATACAATTACACGAATCAGTAACGCGCAACTATGGAAACTCGGAACGAGCAACCACGGCCGCCCGGAGGAATGAAGGAAAGAGGAAAAAGAACGATTCCAGGCGGAAATTACAAATTACGTTCATACGCCACGTGCAAAACTTGTCGCAACACGCGATAGCCACTTATTTCCCTGGCAATTACGAAATTAATTAAATCCTCTCTGCCCTGTCCCCAAGAGGGACGTGTTTATGTGCGATTTTTCAAATTCTACCGACACGTTCAGTTTTTCGCGTGCGTGCCGCGTCCCTGATACAGATTGTGTACGCACTTTATGGGTGTCGTGTTCCCGTCGCATTAGTCAGCAGACTGGATATCCAAAAGGTACGAAGGTCCAGCGGTGCTCTCTATTCGTAAGCTCCATGAACACGTAGAGGCATATTTAAGCCGTGGCCTTTGATATACGCTTCTGGCGGGTCTTCGATGCATGGGGATTATACGCGGCCTTGGTGAGCAATGTTGTAAATTATTTCCGCGATAAAAGGTACGAAAGATGAACGGAGTTTCCGGTGGAAATTAACGCGATGTTCGATAAATTCTGCTCGACATTTCTTTCATATTTTGCGGCATTAATCGGCATAACCATTTGGCTTAAGATCTACGGTGTCGACTGACAAATTTCAGGAGATTGTTGCAAACTTGGATGAGCGAATGGGAAGATCTCATTTTTAAGAAGGTCGAGTGATGACTGGATGGATCTTTCAATTTTATATTAACGACGCATGGTCTTCTTCCGACTAACTTTTTTTTTGTTAATATTAAGTAGTCTTAATTTAAAGTTGCTCGGAAGACACATTTTAAATAAACTATGTTGAATTTGCCTAACCCATTTCAGAATCAATTTAGATTTTTCAAATTATAATATGTTGAGCAGTTCCATGTGTACGTGAATCTCATACATTATTATTCTTTTTTGCAATTAAAGTAAGGTAGATAATCTGGACAACCGAATGGAATGATCTCGTTTAAAAGGAAGTCGGGTGATGATTGAAGGGAGAGATCTCATAATTTTATATTAAAAATGCGTGGCCTACTTACTTATTTGGTGTTATCAAGTAGTCTCAATCTAAAGTTTCGCGGAAGACACATCATTTTAAATAAAATATGCTTTTACCTAACCCTTTTTAGAATCAATTAAAATTCAAATTAGAATGTGTTGAGTAGTTCCATGTGTCCGTGAATCTTATACATTATTATTCTTTTCTGCAATTAAACTAAGCTAAATCGACTTTCACACAACTCGCCATTTCCATGGAGCGCTGTATCTCACGCTCACACGGCTATTGCCTTTAAAGGTCTTCTAATACTGCAATAGATTAAATAATAATATTAAAATATAGATGTTTTTTCTCTGGAGAAACATTAATTGAAATAAAACGGAATTTTGTCTCTACTATCCCCTACTGAAGTTTACAAAATCTCAAGTTTACAAACGAACCACCTGAAAGTGCTAACACACTCCTCCTTATCTCAATTAAGTATACTGTTAAATACTTTAAAATACAATTTTTAATTTTTTTCCCTATAATCCTTTACTTTAAGATAGTTCTAGGCACTTAACATTTTTCGATAGATTTCCTTAAAATTTGGAAAATATCTTTTTTTATTTTTTATTTTTCTAATTGAAAAACGAGTCGATGGATTCTAATAAAAAATTAGCAATGTATTATTTTATGCTTTTGGCATATTATAGAATTTTTTCATAATTTTCTACTTCATAGTTATAGAGAAAGATGTTTTTTAATGTCTAAAAAGTGAATGAAATGACCTCTGTGAAGTTAGCCCCTGCATTAATTCTTGCACAATTTTTTTCATTTCTAATGAAAAAAGAAACTCTTAGTCCTGAATCCAGCTAGAACTACCTTTAAACGTTCAACATTTGCACAAATTTTCAAAAACAAATTATGTGTGAAAGTCGAAGGACCTCTATAACTACTTTCAAGTATCACCATAAAAATTAAGTTTCCAAAATTGATCTCATATCAGCTACAATTCGACTGAAAAAACCCCAATGAAATTTCACGCAATGACGAAAAGTTTCACCAGCATGGAAATTAATTCAGTACCGTTCAACGATCTTGAGAGAGAATGTATTTAAGCGAAAAAAAGGTCCTCGAGGAGTCGTGCATCCGTGACAGTATTTGAAATCGACGGGCCAGGACGAAAAGCATCGATAAACGGAAGTGGCAAAAGGAAAACCCACGGATCGCGTACGTCCCGGCAGGTATGCCAATAAGAAAGCAAAAGATAATATAATGCCGTGATCTAGATTAATGCGAAAGCTGCCGGGAGCGGTCACGTACCGTCCCACGCGGCACGGTGTCCTCCACCGAGCGTGTCTAGCGGTAGCCTGTCGTTACATTATTCATAAAATAAAATATACGAGCTCGTCCGATCCGAAGGAGTCTATCGGACAAACAAGAAAATCGACGAAAATCCAGCGAACCGAGAAGACCGACAACATAGACCGGTATTGTGCGAAAATCGGCCGTTCATCGTCGCTGAAGTTTGTGAAATTGGGAATTTTAAGGGCGCAACGTCGATTTTAATGTTGATAAACTGCATATTGGATCACTGAGGATTACAAAAGATGAAATTGAGAGTATAAATGATACAATAATTGGAAAATTTTACAAATCTTTTGTTAGTGTCTTTTCTTGCCTTCAACCCCTTGCCGTACAGTAACGAGTGATGTGGTAAGATGGATAGAAAATTTCAAAATTTTGCAAAACACAGAATTAAAAATATCAAGAATCAATGATCAATTTTTATTTTACCAATTTAATACTGAATTATTGCGGTGGCAATTCCAAAATTTAACTTTTGTTTAAGTTAAGTCAAGTTAACTGATGAGGCTATTTCGTGTGAGGCTTACTGTTTCAAGGAGAAACTCGGAAAATTGTAATTTTCTATGTCACTTAAAATTTCTCAAAGATGATAGACAAATTAAAATCAAGTTCATTGATCAAATGTCCGATCCATTAACTCTAAATCTACGGCAGCCGTCAAATTGACAGGATCCCACATTTTCAAAAATATTTCTCTTTATAGAGAAGAAGTACAGAAGATATTTCACGTGTATCTTTTAGTAAATAAATTACTTAACCGATGGTATTTTTTATCGCTTGATCCATCCTTTCTCAAAGTACTTATTTAAAAAATTCAAATGTATATCCTTATAACCCTCAGAAAATCTTATCACCATTTATATTTAAATATGTTAAATATGTACCTTAACACTAGATTTACGGAGCCAATTCGGCTCATTCAAAATATTAATACTATTTATATAATATATTGGTTTGTTAATACTTTGATAACAAATCTTTCATCTGTATTGATTTGAAACTATTTGCATTGCAAAAAACTTTAATTTTCTTGTATGAATTAAATTGGCTCACTTCAGAAAATTAGGAAAATCAACAAACGTAAATCTAGTGTTAAAGCAAGGAAAATTAAGATGTGAAAAAGTTTATAGATTCGGCAATTTAAGTTTTATACGATGGACGAAGAATATTTATTCTACGGCTCTCTCATAAACCCGTAGATTTTTTGGAAAAAAATTGTGTAACAGTCATTTTGACTGCCTTGGTAAATCTAGTGTTAAATAAAATTACAAAAACTTGGTACGGTCACACGAATAATTATATTAAATTGTAATTTCCTGTCGTTGAAACGCGAGCCGTTAAAAAAAAAACAGATTTTCACTTGTGCAAGGTACTGATTTATCGTTGAGAAAATTTCTATTGCAATTCTCGTTTATGCTGGCTTGCGGCTACCGTTATTGAAGGACGTAGGAAAACACGATGAGATTCGAGTATAGTTTGGAGTAAGCATGAGTGCAAGCGGAATGAAACGCGAATAGGAATTAATCCATCTGAAAATGGCGAATCTGCTATCCGTTTATGAGCATCCGCGGGAGCTTTATGCGACGAGAACGATAGGGGAAATTTATATCGCTTTAGGTTACATTCGCTTCGGGAGATGCAGCGCGGAATGCAGCGGCTAGAAATGGATTTTCATATGCAACCTCGTGTAACGAACGATCAATGCCGATTGCGTGCATGAAACGACAACCTTGTACTCGTATCTTCAAGTACTCCCTTGACTTCTTTTTGTTTTCTCTTTTTTTTACCATATATCCAGAGAATATTCCTGTGGCAAAGTGGCGGGTTTTTGTTTCTTTGATTTCTCCATATTGCCAAAGTGCGTTGAAAAATTGTAATGATAAAAATACGTGTGATATGGTGACTGCAAACATTTTATTTTCCATGTATGATACCACTTTTTAATCACAGCAGTTTCTATTAATGGGAAATTAATGTGAAAGTAACACTGCACAGGGAACACTTCACATAATTCGCAAAATACAATGTTAACCACAGGCTCAAATCGACGAGATCTACTCCCACCTTCGAAGAACTACCCTGCACACCCTTGAATACGATCTGCTACCAATAGTATCTCGGGCTTTTAAAAAAACGATCACTTTAAAACCTCCTCATCATTTCACTAATTCACGAAGGACTGAATTAACGAGTTCAAATCGAAGAAACCGCCTCCACTCTTCGAAGAGCTATCTTAACCGTTTGAATACCGGGAGGGATTTAAAAAATTACTTCGAAAAAAGCCAAAAGCCTCTTTCGCGCTCTTGAGATTATATTTCAAAATAAGCTAAAGTTGTTATTTTATGTAGTGCACAACAAGAACAATCTTCTCGTGCTTGTATCCTAATTTGGAATTACTTTATATTATAAAAGAGAAACCCGATGCATTCTTAACAAAATATCTTAACAAAGTCTTCCTTCAATTGTCAACATTGAAGGAATGTCCTGGAGTTTTTCGACACAAAAACTGAAGAGCGCGAAAGTAGGTCGTGGTACGCAAACGGTTAAACACCCTTCGATATCATCTGCTACTAATAGAACCACAAACCTTCAAACCAACCACCTTAAAACATTTTCACCTTTCCATCTCGCTAACTCGCAAAAGACTAAATAAATAATAGTCTTAAATCAACTAAACTTACTCAAAATTCCTAAGAATTATCTTAAACTTGGATATGATCTGATACTAACAGTGCCACGACCTTCGGTCCAATCTTAAAACCTCCTCACCTTTTCATCTCGCTAATTCTCATAAAACTAAATAAATAATAGTCTTAAATCGACCAAACCTATTCTCAATTACGAGGAACTACCTTAACACTAGAACTACCGGCGTCAAATCCAACATATTTTAATAAATTAAATAAATACTTTGAAAAAGGGGGAATCAAGCGGCGGAAAATTTGATTGATTGGGTGATTTATGTTTATTGATGTAGACGCAGAATACTTATTCTATGACTCTTATATAAACATGGAGAATTTTTTGAAAAAATTCTGTACCAATCATTTTGACTGGTTTGGTAGTTCTAGTGTTAAACACCCTCGAAAATGATCTGGTACCAACAGCACCACGATCTTCAAACCAATCTTAAATCCTCCTCACCTTTCCATCTCGCTAATTCACATAAAATTAAATAAATAATAGTCTTAAATCGACTAATCCTATTCTCAATTACGAAGAACTACCTTAAACACCCTCGGATATCATCTGGTACCAACAGCACCACGATCTTCAAACCAATCTAAAATCCTCCTCACCTGTCCATCTCGCCAATTCACAGAAAGCTAAATAATTAATAGTCTTAAATCGACGTAACTTACTCCAATCTACGAAAAACTACCTTAAACACCCTTCGATACCATCTACGACCCCATTTACTAAAATCCCGCCGCCATAGAAATCCCCAAACCTCCGTCTCTGCCAAGCCAACGACCTCAACTCGGCGATATAACAATCACAAAATTATCCCAGCCGCGATCGCCGCCAAGGATCTAATCTCTCGAGGAATCAACATAAAAAAAAGTTGTCTCTCAGGGAGGCCAAGAACGAAATATACAGACTCGATGGTAAGATAGGTAGACATATCTCTTAGAACTGTAGAGATCTAGCCTTAGGGCACGTACTAGCTCATCCACGAGTGCAATAAATACACAAGATCACAATGTTGCACGATTGTAACTCACCTGCACCGTTAAAGCACTCTTAGAGAGACGCGTCAGCCGGTGCAACGAGCAATCTAGCCATCCATCTGTGCACACGTTCAACTCCCATGTAGACCAGGATGGAAGAAGCGGAAGAGACACGAGAAAAGAGATGGAATGAGAAAAAAAGGAGGATACAGAGGGTGGCGGGAGTTTAGCATCGTGGTAACCCGATACTTTTGCGGGGATGGTTTATGTGGTGACACTCGCAATTCCATGGTGGACGGAGGACTCGTGGTGACCTTGCCGGACCCTCGAGATGGACCCCCTGCCGCGATACGCCGAATCCTCTTACGGGGTAACGATGAGCAACGACCGGACACTCGTAAAAACTCCCAACGAATCCTCGACGAGCCATATGCAGAATGGAGTTTATATGCGAGGACGTGCCGCCATGGGACGCGCGAATTAAGGCGTACGAAATTTCGCTTTTAATCGCACGGACGCTAAGCCAGACGTTTGTGGCGTGTACAGTTGTGGAGGTGGAGATTTTACGGTGATGGAGGTTCAGGGAGGATTTGTGGAAGGGATTTTTGGGGTTGGTTGGAGCTGAGAAAAATTGTAGGGCTGTAGGGTAGGGTATTTGTAAAAGGGGGTAGAAATAATAAGGTGTCAGTTGAGAAGTTATAATTGAAAATGGAGAAATGTGTTTTTTTTTTGAGATAATTGTGAGTTTGTGCAAAAGCTTTAACCCTTTGCACTCTATTGTCGACGCAGTAGCGACATTATGATGGAAGCTGAGAACTCCGTCGTCAGGTAAATCCGGTATGTTCTTATAAATATATTTTTTAAATTGTAAAAAGATATTTTTAATATGTAGACACTTTTTTTTAATGGTAAAACAAAATTTTCATTTTTTTTGCTGTTAGTTTATAATAAAAGTTACTCATTGTCAGAGTACTAAGGGTTAAATATTATAGCATGGAAGATGAGAAGAATTTTTGGGGTTGTTTAGAACTGAGGAAAATTGTAGGGCTATAGGGTGGGGTAGTTTTGGAGAGGGATGGAAATGGTGAGGTATCAGTTGAGAAATTATATTTGAAAGTGGGAGAAATGTGTCTCTTCTTTTATGAAGTACTTGAGAGTTCGTGTAAAAACTTTATGGAAGATGCGAAGAATTTTTGGGGTTGTTTGGAGCTGAGAAATATTGTGGGGCTACAAGAAGGGGTATTTGTAGAGAAAGTGTTTCTTTTTCTATGAGATAGTTGAGAATTCGTGTAAAAACTTTTAATGCTATAACATAGAAGATGCAACGATTGCGAGATAGTCGAATAAAAGGGGTAGGTTTTGATCGGTTTGAAGATAGAGCTATTATTAAAGGTTGATGGCGTCGAAAAGATGTTAGAAATAATTCTTCACAAGTGGCAGAAGATTTATAACAAATATTTGTATAATTTTGGCAAAGTTAAAGGTGGTAGCAAGATACATATACCTCCTCAATCAAGTGAATGCACAAATCGAAAGTAACATTCGAATATTCCTATCGCGATTATCAAGCAACATTGTTGAAAGTACGTGAAAGTACTTTCATTCAAATACCCGCAACAAATAGAATTCCAAAACGTGCTAATAACACTATCCATTCTCAGGAAAAAGTCACGGCAGGAATTCAAACCTACCTTAAAATCTCATTATCATACAAAATCAAAGATACTCCAACTCCAATTTCGAGCAAATTGCGTACCACGGAATCACAAATGTGCCACATTTGTCCCGGAATCGTGGAGATTATCCCGAATTAATCCACGGCAGACAGAGAAGGTGAAAAAAATCGCCACGACAGTAGTTCAGACCGAGTGGTAACACGAGGGACGAGGTGATTCCTAGCGGGGCGCCATTGCCTGTGAATCTGATAATACAGCGAAGGTATATCGCAGCTCGAAGAGGCTATCATTCGTGTTCTCGCTGCGTTCGCTCGCATCCTGTGTGTGATACATGAAGTGTCCTGTGCACAGGTGTCGCCGTACAAATACGACCGTTCGAGCTATCTCCTGAGATCTACTACATCGAGATACCGTGCCTGTTTGCTCTCAGAGGTACACCGAGGGAGGAATACGTCGATCGGGGTTAAAGATGTGGATGATAATGTGATTAAAGGACTTTTCGAAAGGAATTTCTTGGTTGGAGTAGGTAGGTTTAAATGGTACTTGGAAAATTTCAGTGGATTATTCGGGAATTAGAAGGTGAAAGGTTGAATATTTGTTTTAGTTTAATTGGACTGTAGGTTGGATATGTTGATGGGGAGATCGGTGAATATTTTTGTAAGTGTTGTTTGTTCAATTAGAAGTGTAGGTTTGATAAGATCTATGTAAGTGGAGTGTACTGTTTGAGAATTAGAAGTTGAATGGGTGGAAAATACCTGTTTGTAGTTGAATTGGGTTGATGGAGTGATAGGTGAAGATGCGTAGATTTCTGAATATTTTTGTGAGTGTTGTTTGTTGAATTAGAAGTACAGGTTCGATAAGATTTATTTAAGTTTATATTATTTAAGTAGATTGTACTGTTTGAGAATTAGAAGTTGAAAGGGTGGAAAATACTTGCTTATAGTTGGATTGAGTTGATGGACTGGTAGTTGAAGATGGGGAGATTTCTGAATATTTTTGTGAGTGTTGTTTGTAGAATTAGAAGTACAGGTTCGATAAGATTTAAGTAGATTGTACTGTTTGAGAATTAGAAGTTGAAAAGGTGGAAAATACTTGCTTGTGATTGAATTGGGTTGGTTGACTGATAGTTGAAGATGCGAATATTTCTGAATATTTTTGTGAGTGTTGTTTGTTGAATTAGAAGTATAGGGTTGAATAAGATTTATATAAGTGGAGTGTATTGTTTTGAGAATTAGAAATTGAAAGGTTGGAGAATACCTGCTTTTTGTTGAGTTGGGTTGATACTGAAGGTTGATGGTAAGAATATTGTCGAATATTTTTGTGAGTGTTATTTGCTGAATTAGAAGTGTAGGTTGCTAAGATTTATATAAGTGGAGTGTATTGTTTTGAGAATTAGAAATTGAAAGGTTGGAGAATACCTGCTTTTTGTTGAGTTGGGTTGATACTGAAGGTTGATGATAAGAATATTGTCGAATATTTTTGTGAGTGTTATTTGCTGAATTAGAAGTGTAGGTTTGCTAAGATTTATGTAAGTGGAGTGTATTGTTTTGAGAATTAGAAGTTGAAAGGGTGGAGAATTCCTGCTTGGACTTTAATTGAGTTGATGGTTGAATGGTAGAAAAGTTACTGAATATTTTCCTAAGTGTTATTTTCTGAATGAGAAAGATATTTGTTGGTAATTAGAAGTTTGAAGGGTGGATCATGAATTCGTTGACTATGGAAAGGATTTAGTGGATAATCGGGGGTTAGAAATTGAATTAGAATACGTTAATTACTGCAAAATTAAGCTCCGTAGATCGTTCTACAATTTGTTTATCAGGAAAGTATAAATTACGATAAATATCTAATATTCATATTACTACTTTCAAAAGATGTAAAAATTAACTGGTCGAAGTCATATCCACAATTTCTAATTTTCCTTAAAGATGATTACGTAAGATTCAATACACTTATTGATTACGTTTCAAAATGCACGATTCTAGTTTGAGTATCTTTTAACGACTTTCCACAGTACGACCATTTATTGCATTATAAAATTATCCTACCATTCACCAATACGCCCATTCTACCCTACTTCGTTTTTCCATCTCAACGAACTCGGGACAGAAACCATACGTTTATGCAATTAAACTTTCGTTACAAATATCTATGTGGCTGTGTAACAAGAATTATCTAAACCAACAATAACATCGAATAATGTGTTAAAAATGGAAAATCGTAGAGGAAGCAAATTTCAACTATATAAGACTTAAATCACCGTCTCTATAATTCTGTGCCCTGACAATGCAAAGTACGTTGCTTTAACTATGCAACTACGTTTTTCGAATTCCCGGCTAATCATTCTCCAGCGACGTCTCAATCAAATCCACCGAGGATGATCACAATCTCTTAATGAGAGTATTATTCACCGCCATGACAGTCTATTCCCAAGCTGGCCGTGCAAAGTGGAACTTCACGTTGTTGCAATATCTCCATCAGTCGAGTTCAATCCTCAATCAAGATTGAGGACTTCAATGCGGCTAGATCACCCCCAATAAAAGAAACACCGTCCTGACTTCGCACTTAACATTCATTAATATTCCCTTCTACATTAATTTTCGGAGACATTTTTCCAGCCTATGCGATAAATGGAATAGAAAATTTTGAATTTTTCCGGAAACTTATTTAGAAATTGGAAATATTACTGGAATATGAAATAAAATTATTCCCACTTCATTAATGTTACATTAAATTATACAGTGCATCATAAGTCACTGATCATTTTCATTTTTTCAATGTAATTTCAAACTGCGGTACATGCAATCACAAAAGAAATCTTGGCAGGAAATTTAGAATTTTTCCAGAAACTTAGAAATTGAAAATATCATTGGAATATGAAGTAAAATTATTTTCACTTGATTTATGTTACAGTAAATTATACAGTGGATCATAAGTCACTGATCATTTTCATTTTTTCAATTTAATTTCAAACTGCGGTATGTACATGCAATCACAAAAGAAATCTTGGCAGGGAATTTAGAATTTTTCCAGAAACTTAGAAATTGAAAATATCATTGGAATATGAAATAAAATTATTTACACTTGATTTATGTTACGTTAAACATTAGGTAAAAATCACTGATGAATTTTCATTTCTTCAACTTAATTCCAAATTGCTGCACATGCAATCACAAAAGAAATCGTATTAAGAAATTCGGAATTTTTCCAGAAATTTAGAAATCGAAAATATTATTAGAATATGAAAAAAAATATATATTTCTACTTGATTAATGTTACGTTAAATTTCACGATATATCAGAAAACTCTGATCAATTTCCATTTCTTCAATTTAATTTCGAACTCTTATCCAAACATTCAAAAAAGGGGGTTGCTGATACAAAAAATATGTTCATTCCATTGAACCAGTCACTTGAGCCCTTCAATACCCTTAGTTCTAAAGTCTCAATTTCCTCTCCCTCCAAAACTCACCCTCCACAATCCCAAGAATTCTCCAAACCCTCTCGCACCCCTCAAAATCACAAAAACCCCTGCACCACCATTACAACGAAAGGAATGCAGCCTCCACCTTGTATCTACAAAATCAGTCGGCAAACTACCGGTCACCGTTTCTCGTTTTCATCTCTAATCAGTCCTCCCGGTGGCCGATTAGACTCCGTCGGAGATAACCGAATGGTTATCGAGGATCGCGGCTTCTCTTATCCACTCTTGGATCTACGCTACAACGTCTCCCGGAATTTCGACGTCCCTTTTTCGGCCCCAGGGTAAAAAAGGCAGGCTGGGACATAAATATGATAGAGTCACGAGCTGGCACGGGATGCACGCACGGTAGGAAGAAGCGTTGGTGCACTCACGGGGTAACATAATACGCGTGCATCGCCATGCGAGGCGAGAGAGACCCGTAACGCGCACTCCTCGCACATGCATCATCGGTAGCCGTCCCGGTGTCGCAGTATTTCTCCGGGCCTTTCTCGGATCGTAACACACTCGAGGCACCGAGTTATGTCCTGGGATTCGTTATCGTTACGGGAAGGGTTGAGGACGCGGTTTTCTATTTGGATATGTCTTTGTTGGACGCTGCTACGAGAGGAAGTCCAAGGATTATGGCGAGTCTTACAAGGAGAAGTCACAGCTGTTGGCTTGCCGATTTTGATGAAACTTTTTCTGTCGCATAGAGAGCACAATTAAGTGAACGTGGAAAGACGTTGATTCGAGGAATATAATTTTTTTAAACTGTAGAACTGTCGCAGATAAATCTACTGTTTTAATGTATTATAGGAAGTACTTTGGAAATGAGAAATCAGGGGGTGGAAAAGATGGTTTGATAATTTTCTGTATACTTGGGAAATTCTTAGAAGATATTTGGGACCTGTTTAATTTGCTTAGTAGTTGTATATTACACCTTTTT
This sequence comes from Cerceris rybyensis, assembly GCA_910591515.1. Classification (NCBI taxonomy): domain Eukaryota; kingdom Metazoa; phylum Arthropoda; class Insecta; order Hymenoptera; family Crabronidae; genus Cerceris; species Cerceris rybyensis. The sequence continues at coordinate 6,632,228 of OU342800.1, read as the reverse complement.
TGTCGTGAATGTGGAAAAAAGTTGATTTGAGAGAAAAGTTTTTTTTTCAGAGATAAATCTACTATTTTAATATAGGAAGTACTTTGAAAATGGGGAATCAGGGGGTTGGAAAAGATGGTTTGATAATTTTCTGTATAATTGGAGAATTTTTAGATGATATTTGGGACCTTTTTAATTTGCTTGGTAGTTGTATACTACACATTTTTTCCCGTGAATGTAAAAAAAATATGATTTCAGAGAAAAGATTCGTTTTTTTAACTGTAGAACTGTCGGAGATAGATCTACTGTTTTAATGTAGGAAGTACTTTGAAAATGGGGAATCGGGGGGTGGAAAAGATGGTTTGGTAAGTGACTATATATTTCGAGAATTTATAGATGGAAGGGACCAGTTATTTTGACTTCCTTGGAAGTTCTATACTACGCTATACTTCTAGTAGTATTAACACTAGAATTACGATTGTTAAATATATTATATTTCTTATAATATATTACTTTGGAAAAAGAGGAATCAAGAGATAACCGAAAAAAACTGAAAATTTAGAAAATCTGCTCCATGACTCTGCTATAAACTTGAAAAATTTTTGAAAAAATTGGGAACTAATCATCTTAACTTGTTTGTTAATTCTATTGTTAAGTAATTTGATGAGTCATGGTAGGGGATGATGGCTGACCAGATTTTTATGGTAAGTTGTTTTTGACTGGAGTTGATGGTGTTTTTGTAGATACATCGAGACTCTGCTTTCATCAAATTAGTATTGATCTAATCAAATTAAAATTGTATATTTGTCACAGGGATTTTAAATGAGCAGAAAACTTTACCTTTGAATTGAATTCTTTGACGCCACTTGTAAAGAAATTTTACAGTGAAGATGAAATGAAATTTTAATACTAATTGCTACCAAATGGAGGTAGATTCCGTCGCTTTTTACTGTACGTCATCATTGTCCATCCTCGACGAATTAAGACACGTTTTCTGTGAATGTTACACGACACGAGATAAAGAAGAAAGAGGACCTTGCGACGAGATTAAGTTGTCGGAGATAAAGTTCGGTGATCTACCGATATGCTCCTGACTGAGGAATTTCAAATGAGATTCTAAAAAGCTGACGAGAAACTTACAGATATCAGGAATTTCGAAAAAAAAGAAGAAAGATGGATAAACTGCTTTAAAGAAGAAAAACAGTTCGATATATTTCTTCAAGGAGCACATTGGTCTTGTGAATTGAAAGACGTACGAATTTTATGATTAATGTCTGTCACATTTGCATTTCCGGAACAACCCTGGTAATGTTTCTCGTTGGACGTAGACGCAGATTTCCGGCATTTGTGAATGAGGTTATAAAATAATTTGATCTACTGCGATCGCACGACTGACAGGTTTAAATTCGGTTTGAAATATTAGTAAATTATCTGCTTTTAATGAGTTATAAAATATCTTCCTCTTGGCAGACTAAGAGACACTGTTCAATCTCTATTTTAATCCATCCTGCACGTATATCATACTACTTTCAATATAGAAGCCTTCCGTGATTCTTCTCCGTTACTTTGTCACAAAAAAACAGCGCAGACATTTGCTACAATCCACGATATCTAAAAAATTGTGATTTTTATAAAAATACACAATTCAAAGTTATGTTTTTAGAACCTCTTGCCATTCTTTTATAGTGTCACGAATTATCGTAACAAAATTGCCTCCACTATATTGGATATCGATTATGAAAATGATAACAACGAACTAGAAATGTTTATATTGATTTAAATAGAGTAATAGAGTTGTTTTTGAGCGAAAAGTTTGGATCCGTTAAAATAGAGACATTATTTTGTAATATTTGAGTTGTTTAATTATGAAGCGCCGTTACAATAGTGTCGATTTCTTTCATGATTGAATTTGCAATAACTCAGATTTAATTCTATGCCTATTATCTACTCCTGATTTCTAATACAGCCTATAACTTAATGTTATAATTATTTATATAATGAATTTATTAATTTTTGGAAGCCTTCACAATTTCCTATTCCATTCATCACGTCACGAGTGTCACTCATTACCCTACGGCAAAGGGGTAATACAATTTAATATAAAAAATATAAAAATACATTAAATTAATCTGATAACAGACTTATCAGGTTCAATTACAATGTCGCCACTGCATAACTGACAGAGTACAGAACATTAAACTCAATAGAAAATAATATTACGTTCTATTTTCCAAGTAAAAAATCAAATACAGGTGGCCCTCGACTTTCGCACAATTCTCTATTTCGCACGTTTTTAAAAATTCAATTTTCTAAAGATTTTTGTCCTTATTTCAAATAAAGTTTGCTTCTGTACAGTCACTGTCAATGAATACTATAGCTAGCACTTACTCACACATTGCCTACTAGAGGTTTTTCAAAATTTTAATATAATTTCTATTATTACCTGCCAAATGTTAGAGAATCTCAAGTTCGCAAGGAAATCACATTAACACTTTACCGACCGGTAGCCGATTAATCGGCTTTTCGGGCCCAACACTTTTGGACTTTTAACTTATTAATTGGTTGCTATGGCAATTACTAAATTCTTATTTATCACTGCGGTTAACTTTGTCAAGGACTCAGTGAAGAAACATTGCAATTTTCGAAGACATACCAGTATCAGGGAATTATTTCCGATCAAGTGACCGATCAGAAGTGGGTAGAATATTAAAAAAATGCCGGTCGGTAAAGTGTTAACATACAATTTCTAATATTTTTCCTGTATCCCTCTACTTTCAAACATTCAACATTCCCACACATTTTTAGCAAAAAATTATCTCCAAAAGTCGAAGCCGCCTGTATCCACAAATGCTTAAAATTTCTCTATAATTCCACCCACCTAAAAATGTAACTTTTACGAACACCCTTCTCCAACCCATAGAGAAAGTAGCTACAAACCGGCAATTCCCAAATGCCAAACAATATTCAAAATTCTCCTTGGTGAACGCGATGATATCTATTCCCGTGAGAATTTTTCAGGGCGAGCCCGAAGCACGTGCACGTGCTGGTCCTTTTTCGAGCAAGGATTCTCGCGCTGACTCCAGTGAACAGGGGGTTCCAGGGAGTCTCCGGTTCTGGAGTCTGCGCGGCGCATCTTAATTATGAGGGCTAAATTATGAGCGAGCTCCCGGCGCTGAAATATTTGTGTGTTCGCCGGCCGAGGGTTATGGCTCAATTACCACTCGCTATTTCCTTTGCGAGCCGTTGATTTAAGGCGACCACTTCCTGCGCCCGTGAAAGGACGTCCTTCGTGATCGTTTTGACCGGCAGAAATCGCGAGAAATTCACCCCTTCTCCGGGTTACGATTTTAACGAGACGATCGTTTGATCTTTCCACGATCCACGTACCGAGGAGGACCGACACCGATGCCACTCGATCTTTCGTTTCGTTCTTAAATATCGTCTGCAAATCACCCCAGCGATCGTACCTTCTTATTTTATCTGTCCTTTTAATTCCGCGTCACCGTGAAGAAACGACGATTATTTCTGCCATACCTTTCTTGGTACGTTGAAACGTAGTCAGTCGTAAAATAAATGATCATCGATGATCACAAAAATCACATCCGATCCGGCTTCTGTTTTGTGGGTCGTTACTGTGGATCGTAAGGAGAACTGATCAAATTGTAATCCCATTTTTCCCGTGAGTTTATCATCCGGGGATTAAGACATTACGTAAGATCAGCATCGAAACTTAATGCGATCAGATAAGGGGCTAATTACATTCTGGCTTGAACTACAGCCGAGAGTCGAGGAAATCGTAAAACTTCGGCTCGACGTTGGACTGCACGCATCTTTCTCTCTTTCTCCGTTTTCTTCTCTCTTTCTTTTAGGTTTCTATGTTTTTCTCTTATTCTCTCTTTCTACGTTGCCCTCTTCGGATCATCGTAATCTTAGCTTTGCGATCAGTTTAGCTGTTAATTGATATCGCGGAATACCGGACGGGTGAGTGGACTTTTTGTGGGAATGGGGGTATTAGTTACGGGGAAATTGCATTTACTGGAGAGCTCGATATTTTGAATATTAACCCTTACGCTACTAATAGGATATATATATTCATGGTCGAAGCAAAAAATAGTTTAAGAAGCACAACTTTGTGACAAAATAATTCTTTTATAGTATGAGGAAGCTACAAAGTAGGATATTGATTACGGGTAACTGCCTTTTTTGAAGAGATTGATACTTTGAATATTAACCCTTTGCGGACGGAGACATTTTCGAATATTGACACATAATCATTTAATTGGTGGTCCAAAACCACCTTTTTTATCAGAAATTTGGACTGCTAATGTATATTAATTATAAATTACTCCACTTTTAATCATATCTCATCGGTCGTATTTGAATTTTATAATTTTAACTGTGTATACATATGGCGATAGACTATAATTACATTTTTTCTCAGACCGCATATATGCGTCGCTAGTCCGTAAAGGGTTAATCATTTCGCTACTAGCGGGATATATGTATATTCATGGTCGTAGCAAAAAATAGTTTAAAGAGCACAACTTTGTGACAAAATAATTTTTTTATAGTATGAGGAAGCAACCAAGTAGGATATTGATTACGGGTATCTGCCTTTTTTGAAGAGACTGATACTTTGAATTTTAACAATTTCGCTACTAATGGGATATTCATGGTCGAAGCAAAAAATAGGACAAAGAGCATGAATTTGCGACAAAATTATTTTTTTATACTATGAGAAAGTAACCGGATAATAAGACGATATTTTCGATGCAGAATTAATTCAATAGAGAGTTCAACTATGTTATGTAAAACTTAGTTGAAAAATTAGCAATAAAACGAAAAGATTGTATTTAATAATACTTTTTATCAGCATTTCTCATTAATGATCAGTAATTTAAGCTAAAATACTGGCGTGTTATGCAAGTAGCCAATATTCATGCAGAAGTTGTCGGTATTTTAATTAAAATATCTCTAAATAAATTAAAGTATCAATATTTTTCATAAATTGTCAGAACTTTTAACAAAATATCGGAATATTATATTTTTCACGGATCCTCCAATTTTCGAGTAATAATTTCTCCTAATTGGAAGTGCATGTTAACTGATAAAACAAATCTACTATGAAATATTATTATCTGGAGCAATTTAATCATTAATGCTGACAAAAAAATAAAGTTAAAATACAACATTAGTTAAAAGTTAAATAAACATAAAACACGATTACATACCAAAACTAAGTTATCCAAATTCTCAACTAACGTCTCCATCGTGCACTTAAAAAAATCCTACCTTTAATAATAAAGATACTTCATAAGGAAGCAGAACTAATTAACCCCTTCCCATACAACGAGTAAAACTCGCCATCCAGCAAACTGAATAAGAAATTTTCAACATCATTTCAACACAAAATCTATCAAATTCCAAATATCAGTAAATCACAACACGTTCAAATTATTTCTATAATATTAATATTACATTAAATTACACGATACACTAAAAATCACTGATCAATTCCTGCTTTACCAATTTAATTCCGATCCATTGCAGAATCAATCGCAAAAGAAATCGTACCACAAGGTGTTAAAACACATTAGTACAATTCCTACCCTCAAAACAACATCCACAACCCCAACCAAATCATTTTAAACTCCTCGAAAAGCAAGATACCCAAATTATCTCCTCTCCTCCTTAAAGAGCGGTAAATTCAAACGAGCTACTGCATAAAAATGGAGAAAAGGAAAGCGTTAAATCCAACTCGACCATGTTGGTCATTTTCTCACGGAAGACAATAATGTCCACGAGGTGAAATCAAAAGAACCGAATCCACTCGTCGCACTGAAAGGCCTGCACACATGTATCCTCAGCCGAGCAGACGTTTACAGTGATTGTACATTTTACGGCTAATATCCGTGCGCAACGAGACACGCAGAGTCCAAGTGCATAGACGGGGATGCACTCCAGACAGCGTCGTTGCAACCGTCGAGAACTCGCTGCGCAACACACGCCATGATCACGATGCATGACCATTGCCACTCTCCTGGAGAGCCAGACTCCAGAAAGTCCAGGAAGTCGAGCACGGCCTGATCCGCGATCGTTTCTCGGCCTTCTATTTCTGTCGTAATTAACACTAGATCTACCAAAGTGGTCAAAATAACTCTGACTGAATTTTTTGCAAATATTTCTGACATTTCTAACGCTGTTTCTTTTGCAATCTTCCATGCTTGCCTTGTAGACTGAAAGCGATCAAATCGATCGGTTTTTTTGCCTTCTTCGTTTCTCTTATTCTGTTCAATTGTCATTGGTGAATATATTAAGTTGATTGTGAGTAGATGCAGTGTTAACGAGTGTGACGCTACTATTAGGTGTATAAATTAATTCTCGGCCCCCAGATTTCATCGACCACAAAACCTATTCAGATTAGAATTTTTCCAAATTTGAATAGTCATTCTAAAGCGCCATTTGTTACCTTTAAAATAATATATATCGCATGACTCTACTCCAGACATAACGTGAAAAACCATGTGTAGAAGCGATGTTGTTCGATTTGCAACATTTAAGGCACTGCCTTCTTTTCGCGTTTCAACTAAAAAAAAGAAACGCTATATTGTGCAGCACTTGTAAAAAATGGTTTCAACAGTTTCGAATATTCTCTAGACTTAGCCCCTTCAAATAACCACCTATTTCGATCCCTACAACACGACCTAACTGATTCTCAATTCAAGTAAGTTGAACAGGTCTATAAATGCCTGAATGATTTCATTGATGTGAACCAATATCATTTTTCCGATCTGGAACCGACAATTACCTGAGAGATGGCAAAAACGTAGATAAAACAAATGAAGACGATTATGTTTAATATTGAATTTATATCAACATTGTTATAAATAAATGTCAAAGTTAGTCAAAAAAGGCCGAGAATTAATTTGTACACCTAATATATTAACACTGGAACTATCAGTGTTAAATGTATCATATTTCGATACATTGAATAAATACTTTAGAAAATGAGAAGTCTAAGGGTAGAGAGGATGATTAATTCAGTAACTTATATTTTATAAGATGAACATTCAATTTCTGCTATATGGCTGTCGTATAAATGAAAAAAATTTTTGGAAAAACTGAGGAACGAGACATTTCGATCACCTTGGTAGTTCTAGTGATAAGATATTGTTGGAGAACGATGGATGAATGTATTACAGGGAATTTATTTTTAATTGTTCCTACAGGGGGATGTTTTGTTAATGTTAATAACTTGTTAATTGCGCAAATTGTGATACCGAGTGAGCATGGTTTATCAAGAGATAGGGGATGATGATTTTAACAGCGTTAGAAGAGTTTCCTGACTCGTAACCGTAGTTTTTCATACTTTTGAATTTTCTCGTCTTCTTTTTACCTTTAACCCCTTGTAACCCAGATCATAAATTCTAAAATAAATAAAAACCGAACTATCAGAATTAATTTGCAGTAATATACTAATTAGCGGCATCTCTGCGTAAGATGGTGTATTGTTTCGATAGTATGGTATGTAGCAGTGATGATACAATGAGTTAAAAGGGAATAAATATGGTCCGTATGGAATTTGTAGAATCTTTTTTAGTTTGTTACAGAAATGTCACAAGGGGCTACAAGGGGTTAAATATGTCTGGTTAATTCAAAAATTGCAAAAGAATGAATATTTCAGTAAGTTGAAAATTGGTGACAATTATTCGTCTACTTTGGTGTTTTTTATATTAAATCAAAGTTCTTTTTTTATTTTTAAAAGTGTTGGGTTGATGCAAATATTGCGCAAGGGTGAAACTCTTAGAAAATTGTCTACTTTAATATTTAATTTAACACTCGATCTACCAAGGCAGTGAAAATAAATTACTCTGAATTTTCTGAAAATGTTTCAGAGTTTTCTACCGCACTTTCTTTTATAATTTTCTAATGGTAGCCCGAGAACTATAAGCGATTGAAGCAATCGAGTTGTTCACCCCCTTCATTTAGAATTCAATAAGAATTTCAAATATATCGACTTAACTGCCAATAGATCTATTGTTAAAGATCCAAGTTAATCACGAATTTGAAAAGTTGTTGGACTACAAATTCCAAAATTTTGTAACGCACTTTCCTTTACAATTTTCTAAGTCTATCTTGAAGACTATAATCGATTGAATCAATGAAGTTTTTCACCCCTTTTATTTATTTCATGCGGATATATTTGTTTAACACTAGATTTACGGAGCCAATTTGGCTCATTCAAAATTTGATTACTACATATATAATATATTGGTTGGTTAATTTTTTAATAATAAATCTTTCATTTTAATTGACTTGAAATTATTTTCTATGCAAAAAACTTCAATTTTCTTGTATGATTCAAATTGGCTCACTTCAAACAAATAGGTATATCAATATCCGTAAATCTAGTGTTAAGACTTTCAAATCTATCGACTTAACTATCCATAGATTTATTGTTAACAATTGAAGTTAATGACTTTGACAAGTTATTGTGCCCCAAATTCCTTAATTTTGTAACGCACTTTCCTTCACAATTTTCTACGTCTATCTTGAAGACTATAAGCGACTGAATCAATTAAGTTTTGCACCCCTTTTATTTATTTCATGCGGATATATTTATTTAAGACTTTCAAATATATCGACTTAACTGTCGATAGATTTATTTTTAACAATTGAAGTTAATCACTTTGAACAGTTATTGTGCCACAAACTCTTAAACCATTTCTGCACAGGAGCTAAGCCATAGCACTTGTTCGATATCTCGCACACTCTTTAACTGTAAAAAGACTTCAACCAGCCGAAAAATCTTCGAAAACTTCGCGCAAGAGATTCATGGCCACGCGAAGTTCATACATTCGCCGTTTGCAAAAAGCCCCGCGATAAATTATGCGTGTCGAGCGTCCCACGTGGCGCTGGTACGAGTTTACTCGATAAATAATGAGTGGCGGTTTCAGGGGCCCCATCCTCTCCACCATGCCCCGAAAACCCATCGAAGGTGAGAGAAGGGGGAACCAGGAGCGAACGTCGGGCCCCGGCAATGATTTCGACGACTACCAATAGCGAAAATAAACCTGCAGGAACGCGCGTTCCGGCAAATCCGATCTGACGTACCCTTCGGTACTCGGAATCGTTGGTAAATTTAACGACCCTTCCTTTCTTTTCTTTCGCTCGAAGAGCAGAGCTGCTTACGAGCCTCGATTGCTTCGAAAGACGATGTTGCGATGGACTTCAAAAGAAGGTTACAATTTTGTGAGATTCTTGCAAATTTCGAGGGTAAAATACATCTGTATTTGTTAATTTTTTTTTTAATTGTTTTAATTTGGATAATTTAGATTATTTTGTGTGGATTGAGATAAAATTCGGGGGGTGAAATGCATGAAAGAAATTATAATCGAACCTAAGATGCTGAAAAAAACAATTAACACTTTACCGACCGGTAGCCGATTAATCGGCTTTTCGGGCCCAACACTTTTGGACTTTTAACTCATTAATTGGTCGCTACGGCAATTAATAAATTATTCTTTTTCATTGCGGTTAACTGTGCCAAGGACTCAGTGGAGAAACTTTACAATTTTCGAAGAGATATCAATATTAGGCAAATATTTGCGTGCAAGTGACCGATCAGAAGTGGGTAGGACGTTAAAAAATACCGATTGATAAAGTGTTAAGATGGTGAATTTGGAATTGCAAAACCTGAGAGGCTCAGAATTAACAAAGTTATTGATAGAGTAAATGTATTGTAGAAGAAAGTTCTCCAAAATGGCGGAACTGGACTCAATATTTGTAGTCTTCAGGTGAAATTAGAATCAACCCCTTGCCGTACGATACCAAGTGATACTTTTGATGCGGTAAATTAGATAGAAAATTTGCAAGTTGTACAAAACTATCAAACTGAAGCTATCAGTGAAACGCGATAAATTACCCTAAAATCAAGAATGACCACCATTAATTTTATCAAGTCAATTCTGAATTATTGCGGAGACAGTTAAGTTAAGCGCGAGTTAACCGCGATTCAAAAGTATCTGCAAAATTCTCATTCAAAATATCATCATAAAATTAAAAACAATTGCAAATCATTTCCATGGTCCACCCTAAACATTCCACAAACCTCAACAACTCCTCAAATCAGTCCAACCAACAAGAGAACCTTCCAGAATGCCATTACCACAACACCATCATCGTCGACCACACCAACTTCAAATTCCTGACTGTACTCGAACCAGAACTTGGAATTAATTGCACAGAGACAAGCTCGTCGTAATCCTCGATCATCATAGAATGCAACAAAGGTATCCACAATCAGATCTCCTAGTTCATTAGCCGGATTAAAGCAATTTATCAGTAATCAGTATATCTGGACACGCTTCGATAATCGAGCAGCTACTCGTATAACCAAGAAAGAATAAAAATGATAATAGAAATAGGAAACAAAAAGAAAAACAGCAAAATGGAGTTAGAAAATAAATGAGAGAATGTAGTAAGGGAGGAAAGAAACAGATTAATCCAGGAAGCTGTCTCACGAAGGCAATCTCTTTACGCGCAAGCAATTTTTACGACGTAGCCACCCGGCCGGGCCGAGTTAACACGCAAGGTGACAAGACGTACTTTCGACGTTATTCGCCATTGGGAATGCATGCATTCATATTTCCCTGGAAAGTGGCTCGTTAAGACTCGTCGACACGTCTGTCCGTGGCAGAAATCAACGGATAAGGCGCCGCTTGCCGGACACCTGTACGCTTAACCCGCCAACGTCTCCCGCTAATTACATCCTCAACGTGCTCAATGTCAAAATATCAAGATAGGGTGAGATTAGAGAGATACCATGGCATCTCGAATCGTACCGTGATAAAGTCTTGATAGACAGAAATTGTAACGATTGACAAACGATAGGGTTGGTATTTTTTTTAAACTTGGATACTTTTTGGGGACAGATGGAGATTTCTGACGAGTGTGGAATTGGAGAGATGGTAGAGGTAGAAAATTGGGGTGTCAATTAGGGGGATGGTTTGTAAGATTAAATTTGTATCAGCAGATTTTCGTTATGGATGATATGCACGTCGTGGAATCTGATTTAGAATTTACCTGATGCTGGAGGTCGTAAAGAAAATGGCTATTAACAGTAGATCACAAACCTTCGTCGATTCGACGACACGGATTTAATAAGTATGCCATATTAGTTAACGTTATCGTAATAAATAAATACCTATCTTTAATAATAGAAAAAAACATGTTTAAATTTTATTTAAATAATACCCTTTAACCCCTTTTGTAAACACCGTAGTCGAAGAGACGAAGGTTAGTGTTATGCGTCGAAAAATAAGGTTAGTGATCTAGGGTTAAGGGCGAAGGAAGGGAGAAGTTATTGATTATTCAATAAACTTTCTATGGCTATAATATAATAAATTATATAATATAATATAATAAACTAACTATGGTGGATAGGAAATTAACACATTAAGTATATAATTTGTGTGCTATTAAGTAAAAGATTGTTTTTTATGTTATTTTCTACGTTAGCACTAGAAGTAATTGCCAAAATGACAAGAGACACATTTTTTCAAAAATTATCCAAAGTTATAGGAAATCCGTAAACTAAATATTCAACGTTAATGTTATAAAATACAGATCACAGAATCGATCACTTTTTCCACCTCTGAATCCTCTTTTCCTAAGAGAAATCTAATAGAATTAACGTCGGTAGTTCTAAAGTTAAGTTGCCAGTCTTCTGCATTTTTCTGCAGAAAGATATTACTACTTTATAACCGATCATAAGAACCCCTTTGGTAAGAGTAAGTACCCATAAAGTGTTTATCCGCTTAGTGTTAATAGTTCCAGCCCGAACCGACATGTAACTGTTCTAAACAGTTACTTTTAGAATCTTTTCCATCCCTAGTTCGTTTCCTTCCTAAAACCCTCTGTCCCACGCAAAATTACCGTATCAATTAACCCCCTAACCTACGATTCCTTTCCGGGGCGTGCAAAGACTTAAAATTAAAGGACTTTAAAATTATTGGACTAATACTTTTACTATTAGACTTTAAAATTATTAGACTGATCATTTTATTATTAGACTTTAAAATTATTAGAGTAATAATTTTATTATTAGACTTTAAAATTATTAGACTGATAATTTTATTATTAGACTTTAAAATTATTAGACTGATAATTTTATGGTTAATCTTTAAAATTATTAGACTAATACTTCTATTATTAGACTTTAAAATTGTTAGCCTGACACTTCTATTATTAGACTTTAAAATTATTAGACTGATAATTTTATTATTAGACTTTAAAATTATTAGGCTAATACTTTTACTTATAGACTTTAAAATTGTTAGACTGATACTTCTATTATTAGACTTTAAAATTATTAGACTAATACTTCAATTATTAGACTAATACTTCAATTATTAGACTTTAAAATTATTAGACTGATAATTTTATTATTAATCTTTAAAATTATTAGACTAATACTTCTATTATTAGACTTTAAAATTGTTAGACTGATACTTCTATTATTAGACTTTAAAATTATTAGACTGATAATTTTATTATTAGACTTTAAAATTATTAGGCTAATACTTTTACTTATAGACTTTCAAATTTTTAGACTAATGAAATTATTAGACTAAGACTTAAAACATTTTCCGCGCTACGAATGTCGCACGTAGTTGTGGACTAAGGGGTTAAAATGAAAACAATGTAAAATAACAAATAAAATCTCGATATTTCTCGCAATGAAACCAATTCCTTCTAATCGTCACGTAAACTTGCGAAAGGGTGTCACGCGCTGAAACCCGGGTTCAGTGGACGGACACGCGAGCGCACTCCCTAATAACAGTAGGCGCAAGAGAACTCGACAAAAACACTAGGCCGAGAAATGCACGCGGCGACGAGAGCAGATCGCACATGCGAACGAGCCAGATAAGAGGAGTTTCGGCCTGTAGCCGTGTCGTGACGGGATGTCGGAGCTATTCCATCTTGGGTGTCAGCCTCGTATGACAATGCGCGCCGCGTTGCGCCTCGAATGCACTCGACTTAAGCATGCGTTTCAACCTGGAGGTTTCTTGCACATCCTGGCTTCTCACTCGAGTATGGAGTTGGATATACTCCTCCGGGAAAGTGAGTCAAAATAGACTTAACCCTTAAATGCGCGATTTTGTTTTTTTAATCAGAAAAAATGTTTTTAATATCCATATATAGTTTAGATTATAGGAAAAATATTTAAAAAATTCTTTTGAAAGAATTCAGCTTCTAAATTACCTGAAAATCCTTTGTCGCATTTATGCAACACTGCGCGTTCCTAGGTAAGCAGATGTATGGGGATTTATTGACTCATGTAAATAGCATAAAAAAATATTTTAGTACTTAATTATAGTTCTATTTATTATGAGAGTTATAAAAACAGTTATTTTCTCTATTATAAGAAAGACCGAGGAAAGTTATTCCAATATCACTTTTCTACGCGCCGATGAAAACCCGCTAAAACTGACAAATAATTAAAACATTTGAAAGTTGGTGCCACTGCACCTGTCAAAAATTTACAAAGTACACTATAGTCTATGACAAAGTTTGTTCAGAAACCGTAATCCGTTCAGATTTTTTTTTTATTCTCATAGAATTAGTATGTTGCAGAAATGCAACTCCGCGAATTTAAGGGTTAATTTTGGGTGGAAAAAGTACGAGGATATATTAACCCTTTGCACTTCTATGTCGAGCTACACTCGACACAGCTTTTTGCGACACTTAATGTTTCATATACTAATTATCGACTTTTCGAAATCAACAATAATTTTGCATTTTAACAAGAATACACCGCAGTATCTACAATTGTTCCTAGTATTAAATAAAAACGAATAATCAACAATAGACAATTTTCCGAGATTATATTTGCTTATCTGACAAAAAGTTAATAAAATAATTTGGAGCGCAAAGGGTTAAAACTTAGGTAACCGTATTAGGAAAATCTGTTGATGAGATCTTCCAGTTTTTCTTTAGCGATTTTTGTTATTTTTAACAAATAGTTGTAACTTCAAGATGTTCGGAATTCATTGAATACTTTGTCGTTTTTTATAAAAAACAGTTTTGAAACTAAACGTTGAACCTGCTATGCTTTGATATATTAAATAAATATTGTAGAGAAGATGATCGATTTGTTAATTTGTGTTTTATGAAATTAAAGAAGAATATCTAATTTTTAGGAAAAATTTGGAATCAGTCATTTTGACTGGCTTGATAGTTCCAGTGTTAAATCAAGTTTGATAAAGTTGCTTAACTTTTTTAATAATGAAATTAAATTTTGTTCAATTTGTTCGATATGCTTGGAGTTATAGAAGCCATGATAATTGTTACATTGTGAATATTTGGTCAAATATTAATCTTTATGTGTAGAATTGACAATGAGCGAATGGAAAACGAGGAATCCCAGGGGTTCCGGAGACTTCAATGCCGAAAAGAAGCAAGTTCCGACCAAAAGGACCCACAATTCCAATAAAACGAGTCTTAAGCTTACACATAGAACTTAATGTCAATTAACCACATCCTAGACAGCTAAATAACATTAAATTAAATTACAAACTACATCGATTTAAAATCCATTTCAAATTAAAATTCATCAATCACCTAAAAGCCATATAAAGAGAAGAGTTCAACCAGGAATCGTGAAATAAGGAATACAATAACTGCGACAAATCTTGGGGTGTTTTATGACTCAAAAGACTTGAGACTTGAATGCCAAAAACTTAAAACTTCCGACCAAAAGAATTCTCAATTCTTATGAAACGAATCGCAAACTTATTTAACTTCATGTCAATTAACCTCACCATAGGCGGCTAAATAACATTAAATTAACACGTTGACTGCCATGGGGGTCACCGGTGACCGGCACTATTAAATTCAATGAAATTTCTTATAACTTTGAAATTACACTACTTACGAATTTTCCAACAAGTTCCGTATTCAAATACTGGCGCTCAGAAGATAAAATCCTCCTGAATATATAACTATTTGCATCTTTAAAGTTTCTACTGTACAAATATGGAATATTAACACTAAATGTATCACTTCAGTAGAAATGATAAAATGAGCGAAATATCAGTGGCGTTCAATGTGCTAAATTTCAAGCTAAGTTGACTGAATATCCATTTCAAATTAAAACTCATCAATCACCTAAAAGCCATAATAACTTACAATAATAGTGTTCCTCCGAGAGAAAAATGGTTTACACCAGGAATCGTGAAATAAGGGATACAAGAATCGCGGCAAATCTCGGGGTGTTTTGACTCAAAAGGAAAGTATGCACTTATATGCAACGTCGGATAATCGGATAGAGGCATTTGCATCTGAGGCACGAAGGAGGAACGAATCAACGTAATCCAAGCGCGTACAGAAAGGCGGAGGGTTCGCCTTACACAATCGCATCAACGGGAAATCTAGGCTCTCAAATTTCAAGCCTTAATTTACGAGTGCCGCGGGAGTAAATCACGAGGAATCGCGGCGCACATCGCAGCGACAAATTTATTCCTTTTCCTAGTAGATATCGCATATCGCCGACACACTATCCGCGGCGAACGAAGTTCCTGCTGGTGTGCGACAATGGGAAACGCGGCCTCCGCTCGCGGAAGAAGCTGCAAATTATGTGTGCACCTTAATTTAGTACGACGTTCACCTAAACGCGAATGTTTCGAGCCGTTGCCATGGACTTTCGGTTCGCACTTTTCTATTCTACGGTCCCATATCGAAATGGCAGGATCTTTGAGAATTTTTCACTTTGATGGTTTTGCAAAAAGTTTCAGCCATCGGTGGAATTTGATTTTTACTTATTATCTATGAGTGTCGAGGGTAGGTGTCTCTTTGGATCCATTGACAAATATTTTTCAGTGCGTAGATGTATTAAACGTGAAATGTAAATAACTGTGTCGTTGGATGTGAATTTTATGTGGTGAAAAAAATAGGAGAAAGTTCAGAAGTAGCATCTTTCTATATGAGACACTCAAAAACGATTTTATATTTCTCTCTCTTCTAATAAAAATTGTTTCTCTGCATAGAAAAATCAATTTAGAATTATGGACCTGCAATTCGTCGAATACAAATAGCGAAAAGTAAACCCATACACTCCTCAGAAAGACAGAGCCCCCTAAATAAAAAAATTGGGAGAAAATTAAAATTTCTAAATAAAAATTCTTAATAAACAGAGCCTCCCTACATAGAAAAATCAAATGAAAATTATAGATCTTCGACTTGTTAAATATAAATTTTTTCACAACCAAAGCTAATGGTAAATGAAGGCTCTTTCGCTCCGCTGAAAGTCAGAGGCCCAAAAATTCTCATTCTCCTAATAAACAGAATTTCCCTACACAGAAAACTCAATTGAAAATTATAAATTTCCGAGTCGTAAAATACAAATTTTGCACGGCGGAAGCCAGCGCTAAATGATGTTCGGTCGGCTCCACTAAAAGACTAAAAGTGTCCCCCTAAGTAAGGAAGCTAGAAGAAAACTTCGAATTTCCTGCTGGACTAATAAATAACGTTTCCGAAAATAGAAAAATCAATTAATAACTCCAAACCTCCGACTGTCCCAGCGCAAAACAGGCCACCGTTATGCGAATTATTAAAGGGGGTCGAAGAAATCTAATTTGGTCGCAGGCTACCTCGCAATTTCGGTAGCGAATAACCAAAGAGACGGTATCGTTTCTCCGTCTCTACCTTCTTCCTTCGTTCACGAGCATGGCATGCCTCTAAAATCGCATTAACCGATCTTAGAGGGCACAGCCGAGATCCTCGGATAAGCGGCTGGTTTTATCGCGCCGACGAAGACGCGTGGTCGTGCGCGGAAGAGTAAAAGACACCCTCGGAGCGAGACGAAATTATCCTCCCTTGATGTGGAAGAAGGACGAGGAACGTGTTGGATGCACGCACGCGCCCTTTGAAGTTGCGTTTACATGTGCACAGGTGACGGCCATTTCGACTCGAATGAAAATGAGGACTATTGAATTTAAATAAACTGTTCAAACTTCTTTGATATTGTTGCTCTTCAAGCAACTAGTAGAATTAATGTTACTAATTCTAACTTACGAAACATAGAAATTACTAGAATTATGAGAAACTAGCTGAAAGCTCCCGTGCTTCGCCACGGTTTAATCGAAACTAAAAAAAAAACTTAAAATTTGGAATTTTGAAAAATCCTTTCTTAGTGGGTGCTTATACCCTAGAAGGAACGCTCATGCAAAATTTCAAGTTTCTAGGTCAAGTAGTTTCGTCTCTGCGTTGATGAGTTTGGCCTATACTTTAACCCCCCAAAACCCCCCCTAAAATTTCGAATTTTTCAAAGCCCTTTCTTAGTGAGCACCTAAGACCCAAGGCAAGAGTATGTTCCAAATTTCATTGTAATCCGTTCTGTGGTTTTTGAGATTTCGTGATGAATGGATGAATGAGTCAGTCAGTCAGTCAGTCAGTGGTATTTGAGCTTTATATAATAGATAAGGAATGTCCTTGTGAAAACTTATGAAAATATGAAATTGTTACTCTTATGAAAATATTAGAACGGTAGAACAGTAGGAAAAAAAAAAGAAATAGGAAACATTGAAGTTTTCAAAATTTGTCAAATCGAAAATATCAATGAGATGCGCCACGATAAAATTATTTCTATGATTTAAAATTATATGGAATATTAACCCTTTGCACTCCTATGTCGAGCTACACTCGACACAGCTTTTTGTGACACTTAATGTTTCATATACTAATTATCGACTTTTCGAAATCAACAATAATTTTGCATTTTAACAAGAATACACCGCAGTATCTACAATTGTTCCTAGTATTAAAAACAATTTTCCGAGATTATATTTGCTTATCTGACAAAAAGTTAATAAAATAATTTGGAGCGGAAAGGGTTAAGAATCTTTGACCAATTTCTAATTTACCAATTTAATTCTGGATTATTGGAAAGATAGTGACAAAAGAAATCAGAGTTAACACTTTGCTCCACGATTTCCTCCGTCACTGTCTCCGTCATAACTCCTATTTAATCCCTCAAATAACAATCCATCCCTGATCTCTCATATAATATTTAACATAACGCAATATTGATACTGTAGAAATAACACCATAGTCTCTAGGCACCCTCATATTTTCAATATTTTTGAAACCTACCAAATTTCCTTTTCCATTTACATCCCAAATATCACTCACTATCTTAAGTCAAGAGGGTAAAACCATCAACCCTGCTGTTCTGCTCACTTATATCTCACATTTGCAATCCTTCCACTCAAAGTGATCCGGCGAACAAAGGTTCACACTTTAACACTAAATTTAAGGAGCCAATTTGGCTCATTCAAAATTTGATTACTATATATATAATATGTCGGTTGGGTAATTTTTTTAACAATAAATCTTTCATTTAAATTGATTTGGAACTATTTTCCTTGCAGAAAAACTTCAATTTTCTTGTATCAGACAAATTGGCTCACTTCAGAGAAATTGGTATATCTACATCCGCAAATCTAGTGTTAACCCTAGATCACTAACCTTCGTCGATTCGACGACACGGATTTAATAAGTATGCCACATTAGTTAACGTTATCGCAATAAATAAATACCTATCGTTAAT
Organism: Cerceris rybyensis; assembly: GCA_910591515.1. Taxonomy (NCBI): domain Eukaryota; kingdom Metazoa; phylum Arthropoda; class Insecta; order Hymenoptera; family Crabronidae; genus Cerceris; species Cerceris rybyensis. The sequence continues at coordinate 6,613,639 of OU342800.1, read as the reverse complement.
AATAGAAAAAAACATGTTTAAATTTTATTTAAATAGTACCCTTTAACCCCTTTTGTAAACACCGTAGTCGAAGACACGAAGGTTAGTGTTAAGCGTCGAAAAATAAGGTTAGTGATCGAGGGTTAAGAAACACAAAATATACAAACAGGTAGACATAAATGTTAACACTAGATTTACCAGCGTGAAATCTACTATATTTAAATATGTTAAATATGTACCTTAAGCAAGGAAAATTCAGACGTGGTAAAGATAATAGATTCGGTAATTTATGTTTTATACGATGGACGAAGAATATTTATTCCACGGCGCACTCATAAGCCCGTAGAATTTTTGGAAAAAATTGTGTACCAGTCATTTTGACTGGCTTGGTAAATCTAGTGTTAAATACATCGAATATCAAAAACTAATACTTAGAAACCTAGTAAGTATCTGTTGAAATATAATCCCCATGTCGGTTCACATAGACCAGAGCAGAACAGTGAATTTAAACCACCCCTACAATCATCTTCCCGCCAAGAACTCAAACAACCCTCACAAAAAATCACTCATCTATCCTTAAAACACCACGACAGTTCTTTCAAAGAAGTACTTCAGTCTCAACGAAAGTGTTTTGCTTCGAACATAGCCAAACCTTTTGACTGAAAAATCTACAAGAACCAATCGCGCAGAGGACATCCGGGGGATGACGCTCGTGCATCTCCGATGACGTTCCCGTACTGCACGTGTATATCGTTGGTCGTTCGTGAAATGTAGATCGGCGGTGATTTACTTATCAAGAATCGACGCTTCGCCGGAGGTAAATGGTCGAGTCGTGACCATTAGTCGGCTCGAAGTGGCCAAGCCGTAGGTACGTAAGGGAGGCCATGTCTTCTGAATCGAGCAGAGCGAGGGAGTACGCTAATATCCGCGCCGTGTGAGGCCTTTCAAGGCCCAACACGATGTTCTGCTGTCTCTCTGCTAAGGTTTCGTAACATCTTCCCGCATAAACCTTTAAATTATTTTGCATACCTATCGGTACCGAGGTACGAGTCATTGCGGCTGGATGGGAGGACTCTAATTTGTTTCCCTCTTAAGATTCTATGCTTCTCGATGCAGTGTTTCTAATCGGTTTTGGTTAATTCTTAACCCTTTGTCGTACGAGAGCGACTGATAGTCGTGAGACGCCACTGTCTTAGATCGAACCAGTGAGATTTCACTGGTTCAACCAGTGAATAGAAATCTCACTAGCGAACTAGTGAAATTTGCGTCCGCTACCGCAGCGCCATGCGCTGTGTTTTATTGTTGAATATGCTGACGAGTGAGAATCACTGGTAAACCAGTGAACTTTGATGGCCACCGAGATCACTGGCGGAACCAGTGAGTGTCATTGGTAAACAAGTGAGTTTCCACTGACGAACCAGTGAAATTCCACTGGTTCGATCTAAGAGAGCAAACAGAATAGAAAATTTGCAAGTTATGCAAAATCTATTGAATTGAAAATATTAGAGAGTCGAGACATGCTAATGTAGTATCAATATTATATTAACACTTTTCCGACCGGTATTTTTTTAACATCCTACCCTCTTCTGACTGATCACTTGGTCACAAATACTTCCTTGATACAGACATCTATTCGAAAATTACAAATTCTCGTCACTGAGTCGTTAACAGAGGTAACCGCAATGATAAATGATAATTTTCAAATTTTAATTGGAGTGGCAACCAATTAATTAGTTAAAAGTTTAAAGGCGTTGGGTCCGAAAAGCCTTAACACATTATATGCGGGTGTTTTGTAACGCTTCATTAAGACTCAAGAGGAAAACTTGTTGAAAAATTTGTACGAATTTGATTTTTACAAAAAATTAATATAAGCTGGAAACTGCTTTCTCTCTAAATTCGAAAATGTACTTAACTTTTTAAGTCTAAGTAATTACTGCCACGAATCGCCTTTTTTAAAGTGTCTATGCACAGTCCAAAAAACGTATTTTTACGTGGCCTGCATAAAATGTGGTACTAGGTTTCCGATCGGTAAACTGTTAAATTTTACGATGTATTAACCCTTTGCACTCCGATGTCACACCTGAAGGGACATCCTAAGTGTACTATATCATTCCGTTGTACCCTCTAAGGAAACCTTCGAATTTATTAGTAGTTACAGAGGATACACTTATTGCACCGCAACATTTTAAGAAATGTATGTTTATCTGTACTTTTCTGTTGAAATGGAGCAAGATAGCAAATAGTAAAGTGTTGCCAAGTTGCTCATAGATAACGTCAGAGATGGCTCAAAGTGCAGAGGGTTAAGAATCACTGGGTAATTTTTATTTTAGTAGTTTGATTCGGAATTGTGGATGAAGTCACAAGAGAAAGCATGGGGCAAGGGGTTAATTAACTTAGGGGATCGTCGAGATTGTTGAGTTTGAGAAATGCTGAGGTAAGATAATGAATGGAATAAATCAAGTGGAGAACGGAGACCTGAAATTGTTAATAAATTAATCACAGGATTTATTACACAAGTACTGTACAGGGTTGGGTGTTTTTGGTGTTTTATTCTTAATGAAATTTTCTCCTTGATTTTTTTATGGAATTCATTTTTAGAACAGTGAAAATTTGTTCATTGCTGTCTTTAATATTTAAGAATAAAAGGGGAACGTAAATTAAGGGGTTTAAGTGGGAAACAAAGTGTGGGGGGTGTAATGTGAATTATGAATGTGAAATTCCAAATTTGGAGATCGAAGAAGTGTCCTCCTCTTCGTCATTGGAGTTAGAGAATGTGTAGTTGGTACTGAGGACTCGAAGTAGTTAGATTTATGGTTTGTTTTATCGAAGGTTTCGTAATGATGATTCAATTGCCTACGACTTAATAGATTAACGTTGAGCGTGTAATTTAAACGGGAGGAAGTATAAAAAGGTGCTAATTGAGGATGAAGTTGTAAATTTTATGTGACACGATGAATGTTTAATGTCAGTTATATACGAGAGAACTTCAAGTCAATTTAATTGCAAAACTTGATTTCGTATCTCTCCAAATGATACTTGCATCGTTATCTTAGAAACTTGAATATTCATTCGAGCACTAGCAAATTACGTTTACTAATTCTTGTATTTTTTTCCAGACCAGTTTTTTCTGAAATTTGACACCGTAAAGGTAAAAACAAACTAATTATGATTGGCTCAAATTTCAGGCTAATTCAAGCAAATCAGATAAACCATTAAACGTACATTTGACGACTAACATTTGTCATTTTCTCAATAAATAATAGTTTGTTAGAAAACGTTTTGGTAACAGTAGCCCATACGTTACTTGTTAATTATAAGAAGAATCTAGAAAAAATTAAAAAACCTCTTTTCAAAACGAAGTGACTGTAACAATTAAAACCGAAGAAGTACAAAAAAAATAGAAAATTTTTCCTGTTTAATCCTTTGCGGACGGAGGCATTTTTGAATATTGGGAGATCATTATTTATTTGGTAATATAAGACCAGTTTTTTATCAGATAATCAAAGTGTTAGTGTATAGAAATTATAAATTACTATTTCAATTTTTCCGTGCATACACTACCATGCATAATTGCAATTGGACACTTCCTCATTTTGAAAAATGCGTGAAATATTCTTTAAATAAAACGCTCTAACATAGTTTGGCTTCCGACCATGTCTCAAATAACCATACAGGGTTTAAAAATATCGATAAACTTAATATTTGACTTCATTTATTATAAATGAATAAACAACAACTGAAACGAAAAACAATTTTTGTCAGACCACATAAGTATTAGGGGTACCGAAAACTAATCAAAATTGGAGATGTCAAAACTTAATTGGAAACGTTTTTCAACAAAAAATCGAAGAACTTTTTTAAAAAGGGACTCGAAGAACTACCTTTACGCTGGCAAACAGTGTTAGAAAATTATGGAAATTATTTTGTTGATCACTATTTAAGATTTCTTTAAGAAATAAAAAAATTTTGATTTCTTTTCGATACTAATCTATGCGTAGTCCTCAAAGGGTTAATATATCCACCACAGTCTCACTATTTCAAAATCCCCATAAGGTAGTACATCCGTGAAATAATCGTAGCGATTAAAACCAAAGTAAATACAAAAGAAAGATTTTTCCTCCGCGATATGTATGTCAGTTCAGAAAGCACCCTTAAAGTTTAAACTTTCTACATCCGATTTCCATCCCCCCAGATTATCGTCCTCACGGCGACATACCTGCAGAATTATTGCCCCTAAGTCGCCGTCCTAGTCAAAGAGGATTATCGTCTCGGCTCAAAGCAAGACAGGTGATTTCCGCGTATTCCTCCCGGCAAAGTCGTCGGGGGCGCAATTGTTTCTCGGAATGGAATTCACCGGTACGGTAAAACGTGAGAAAATTCTTATTAAGCTGTGCCAAGTGCATCGGCGAGGAGAGCTCCATGGAAATTTCGTCGGATAAAGGTGCCGCGGTATTTCTAACGTCGCGTGTTTCCTACACCTCGTTTTCGCTATGGAAAAATTCCTGCATTTTCCTCGTTTCTTGAAACTCACAGTCGGCATCGTTGCGCAATATGATTTTATCATGAATTATTTATCCGAATGCAGAGAAAGGCCGTGGAAGAGGATCGTGCGATCGCCGAGTAATTGCAGCAACTGGCATGAATTATTATTTGCACCCTGAAGTAAATACCTGGCACAAAAGATCCGATGGCGCGTGGCAAATGCGTTGGTTTGATTTGCCAGACGAATAAACATCCCTTATTTTTTATTCTAACGTGCTATTCGCCAAAAAACTGCAAAATTGTTATGATATCCTGTGAACGATGAAACAAGTGTTTTTTTCTTAGGTTGTTATTAGTCAAATTTCAGATTTCTAGGAACGATATGGCGGAAATAGGAAGTGTGATCGAGGATCCCTGTTTCCGCACTAATTTACTACTCGCCATGAGGTTTTTAGCTTTATAAATAAATATTTACCGGGATCAACAAACTTCATGACCCGTAGAAAGTGGATCGTCAGACGGATAGAAATTTTTCTTGTTAATCTTTTGCACTTTTATTTTCTGCCTGGTGTCTCTGTGTTCAGGAAAGGTGAATTTCTTGCATGTATTTCGATCGGCATGGCTTCCAGTATTAACCCCTTTGCAATTCGTTTTTATACAAATTATTCTACATAGCCGCTTTAATGTTAGAATTATTTTATAGAATTAAAATGATTAGATAACGCAATTAATACAGGATAGAATAATATTAACATTTTACAGAGTAGATCATTTAAAATTGTCAACCTCAATATCTTTGTCAATTCTACATTATTTAAAGTAACATTGTGAACTTCGTAAACCAACGTATCACAGAGACATCATCGAATTATATCGTCAATTGTTACCATTGCCATCGACCAAATCGTTTCTCATTATTCCAGCAAAAATTCCTTCCATTTTAACAAAGTTTACTCGTTGCTTACGTAAATCGCCCTCGTATCTCATTGTTTTCTACGTCGGGCAAAAATGTGCCGCGCTCACGAGGTCGGTGTATCACGATAATTTTTTGTTATTCCCCGCGCGATTCGCGTTCACTTTAATGCAGCCGTAATTTATAGTGATTTGCGTGCACGTAGATAAAAGTGGCCCTTATCGTCGCGTCGCAAAGAGATTCGCCTCGTCGAGGCCGACACGTTGCGCAAATCCCCTTCGTCCACTTTGAAACGTACGACGTATTTTCAAACTGCATCTTCAAATGGCCCCTGGAATCGTCGAAATTACGCTACGTCTGACTTACTGCCATCGCGACGCCGAGCCGACTATTCTTGGCCGGGTTTGTAACGAGCTGGCCTCGTTGCGTGGATTGTTCATTATTGAAATTCTACGAGATATCGTCACGAAGAGACAGGCCTGATGTAACCGTCGGGGAAATATTCCGTGGAGAAACAACCTTGCTTAGACGCGTGTCTGGACGAATTGGTGAACGAGGGATAGTTTTGTACAAATTGCTACCAAAATGGCGAAGAAGGGGATCCTAATGGAGGAGAAATCGGTACATCTTGTGAAAGTATGGGTATTCGCTGTGTCTATGGAAATTTATGGATTTATAAACATGTTTCAGAAAATCAAATGTAGTGTTCGACAACTAAAAAATGGCTGGGGAGCGACGGAACTGCTAAAACATCTATTCCTGCCATTTCGTTTTTGGAATTCCCAAACTCAGCTTCCTAAAGTGATATAATTCGGCGGTTAGAATTAATTGCGTTAAAGTAATGTAATTTAATACATTAACATTGGATGTCTATAGAAATTTATGGGTTTATGAACATGTTTCCGAAAAACAAATGTACTGTTCGACAACTGAAAAATGGCTGGGGAGCGACGGAACGACTCAGACATCTATTCCCGCCATTTCGTTTTTGGAATTCCCAAACTCAGCTTCCTAAAGTGATATTATAATTCGGCGGTTAGAATTAATTGCGATAAAGTAATGTAATTTAATACATTAACATTGGATGGTAAACATGCAGTAAAGATTCCACTTCTATAATGCACAATAAGTGAATTATGTAATTATCCTTGTCACCTTGTGATTTTGTTTTTTTCCGAGGTATAGTACTTCTTGTACAGTCTGACAATTGGAAGATGGCTAGGTAGCGGCAGAGCATTTCGTTTTCGACTACCTATACCTGCCATTTAATTTTTGAAATTTCCAAAACGAGCCTCCTAAAATAGTAAGCGAAGTACTTAATTTAAGAGACTTAGTTTGGAAATTCCAAAAACCAAATGACAGAAATAAATTGTTGAAAACGAAAAGCACGCCCTAGCCATCTTTCAGTTGTCGGACTGTACAGTAATAGTCAATTATATAGTCACCATAGAGCCCCAAATCGCATTTGTCCTCAATTTTATTTTAAGTTTAATAGCAAAAATATATTTCCGCAAATTATGGTTCTCTTATTTTGTAGCATTGGCTTTCGATATGCTAATAAAATTGTATTTTTGCAATTTGGATCGCTAGTTTTAGAGGAATCTGATATATTTTACTCTGGTAATAAAGTTTTTGCAAGTACCGCGTAAGAGAGGACGAGGACTTCTAGCGTGGTTGTACGTGCAAAAATTATGACATAAGGTTAACCACGAAACTAGAGAAAGCACTATCGATTAACGGGAGAAACGCTGCGCTATGTGGTTTCGCTTAATTGGTTTACCCAGTAGAATGATCCGACGGTGCAAATTCAAGGGCGTAAACAGGATTGTGAAACATGAGTGTAGCAGGCAAAAACGTGGACGTTTAATTTTTTAGTGGCTGTCGATGTCTTGTACTCGCTAAGCGTTCTACTAACTAGAATCTCGCGTTGGCTACTTTTGTAAACAACTTTGAATATTGATACTTCAGAATTCGCATTAATCGTTCTCTTTTAGCGCTCACACTACAGAGAATTAATTCCGTAGGTTCAAACACATTAGACGAATGTATTTGAAGAAAACAATTGAAAGTAAAGATATTTGAATTTAGTCATTTACAATTTGTAAGATAGACACTAAGAATCTAGGGAATTGCATGCAGAAGTTTGAGGAAATTTTCGAAAAATATTCAATTTGTAATATGAAATTGAGTAATTGTTTATGCATGCCTTGAGTTACCGTTACATGTTAAAGGTCACGCAATTTTATACCAGGAGTCTAATTGCATCAAAAGCACATTAGAAATTTGCTGTATCATATTAATCATCATCATGCGAAGTCCAAACTTTGACAAAAAAGTCTAAATTTTCAGTACATCCCTAGAAACAAAACCTTCCGAACTCAAAACGCTAACTACAAAGTCCGCGCCAATTTTGGAGACTATTAACTACAAACTTGGCAGCTTGGTAACTTAAACTGACTAATATAAAGTTAACTAATATAAACGTGAATAACCTATATACTATAATACTAAAATAAGACTGCAAAAGAAAAAGAGAATCGCCCACCATCCTATCCAAATAAATAGCAACCATCGACCGAAGTAACTTAAACGATTTCCTCAATTTCTACAAAACTTTTCATAATTTATTTATAATTTATAATATTTCGATAATAATAATATTTGATATATCTCAACCCAATACTAATGGTATAAAAATAATTTCACAGTCTCCCAACACCAGTAATGTAGTCGATCGAAGCAAATCCACTGCACCAACGTCTTCTTTCTGATGACTATTATTATTATAACGATATTATTATCCTGGTGACTATTAGTTCCACATCATTTTCTCATTCATCGTTAATAGGAGTGTTCCTCACGATCCCACAGTATGGAATGAATCAATAAATCAAAGAGACATCGACTCACCGATAGTAGTCTTTTTTGCAGTAAATATTCCCGTCCCTGCTGAAGCACGTGACCTCTCCATCGAGACCTTGACGACAATGGGAGCACTGAAGACAGGCTGCATGCCATCTCCTGTCGACAGCCTGGAGATAAAACCTGTCGGATATCCTATGGCCGCATCCAGCGCACACGACTCCAGGCACGTCTTCCGACTGTGCCGGAGGTGTTGGGGGTGGTTCTAGTTTGGGGATGGCGTGCAAGTGCTCCGCTGTCTGCTGCTCCTGCGAGTGAGTCTGGGGATGGAGATGAGGGTGATGATGATGGTGATGATGGTGGTGATGATGCCCCGTCTGAGGTGGCATGCTTAGGTCACTGGGGTTCTCGAAGTTGCTGTTGTTCCTGTAGTCCTGTCCACCTGAAGTAATTTAAATGGGTGCTGTAGGAATTCTGGACTTATCCTCGTGTTGTATTTTGAGTTGCAAGAAATGTAAAGTTGGAAGGAGACGTTTTTTAATGCGACTTGGTCAAATCACGAAATAGGAAGTATGTGGAATAATAAAAAATCGTAAACTTGATGAGTTTGTGATTAAAAATAGAATTAACCCTTTGAGAATCAACGAGGCATTGTGTGGATTGAGAAAAATTTAATTATGGCTTATCAAGGCACATTTACACGGTTAGAGTTGAAAAATTGAAATGTAAACGTTGAAATTCGATTACTTAGATAGTAATTTATTAACTGCTTCTCCCTTTATTCAGAATATACTGTTGACAATTATTTTGCATTGGAAATATTAACCTGAGAATCTAAATATTATACTAATATTTTTAATTCTTTTTTGCCCGAGTTAACTCGGGATTATACTTTTTACATAGATATTTTTGTTTAAGACTAGAAGAAACTTAAATAAAAAATTGTCATATTTCTGGTAAGTTTCCGCAAATTAATTCATAAGGGAAACGGTTAAAAAGCTGGTTTTGGATCACAAAATAAATGATTATTTCTTGATACTCAAAAATGCCTCCGTCTGCAAAGGGTTTATAATACTTTAAAATATTTCTCAGTGTTAAAAATAGGAGGACCGTAAAGTAACGTCGTTTCTCCAGATATTTTGATCAAAAACTATATAATTTGTATCAAACCACCACTGAAAATTGGCACACCAGATGGAAAAAAGGTTGCTGACAATCACGGTGATTACATGATTCATTAAAAATAACAACTCGGTACAAATATATTTTTTTGAATACAATATAAAAAACGACATTGCTTTCCGGCCCCCCTAATATATTTCATGTGTCATCCAAAACAACAATCATTATAGTTTGTTTCCGATGTAGCCCACAAAAGCTACAAGTTTGCCCACCCCTATCGTACGCCCTTGTTTCTTCCATATACCGCAATAATTTTCTCACAGGAAATAGTACCAAGCTACTAAAAAGAGCGCGATGATCAATTAGTTCCGTACATTCGCAAATCTAAGAACGTATCAACATTCAGCCAACCACGAACCGCAATATGAATCTCTCAGATAAATATAAACCATTTAAAAATAATATTAAAAATAATCATCTCACCTCCAGGAGAATCATAGTCCCTAGAATCATAGGGGGTAGTTGGTCCGTCGTAGCAATTATTATTAGTCCCACAATGAGTCTGATGCAGGGGCGTATGATGGGGCCCGTGATGGTGGGCGGCAGGAGGACTGCACGGCAAGGTGGTGGGTCGTGCAGCGTCGCCCATAGACGCGGGGAGGCAGGGACTTAAGTCCCGCGGCTGGTCCACTGCTCCGGGCCCCCCCGCGCTGCCGGGCCCCCCTTGACGCCCCACAGCCAAGCCGCTGCCACGCTCCTGCGAGCTGGCCGGCTGCTGGAACAAACACCCAGTCGAGGACTTTAGAAACCGTAGACATTTCTGGAGACCTCGCCGCCGGTCACGCCTTTTGACAATGGATTGCTCAACGTGCCGTTGATCATCGATGCTGAGGCCTCGCGGAATTGTTTTAAAAAGCGGTCAATTGCGAAAGTTCTAATGCCGTTGGCAAAAACGACCGATGGAATCGGACAGCCGCGGTGAGCAAAGGAGGGATTTTGTGAAGTTTTGTCGACATAGATTTATATAGATGAAGTATCTTTTCTCATTTGTTTTAGATATGAAAATGGCACGTATGATAGAATTTAGATTTTTGTATTTTATAATTTGATTATTGAATTTAAATTTTGAAGTTACGGCAAGGGCAGAGGTAATCAAGTTTTCTATATGTACCGCCTATTTTTGTGTTTTGTATTTTTCTTGGTAGTCTCATTTTCTTATCGCTCACTGATTTTGCAGTAACTTTATGTAGTGTAAGTGCAAAATATTTGTAACTTCAGAGTGCAGGTTTAGAATTTCGCATTTATAAAATGTCTACTGTGTCTTTGAGAAGTAATCGAAAGATTAGGGCAGGAGTAGTCAAGCTTTTTATATTTACCACCTATTTTTACATCCATGTTGGTAGCATATTTTCTTTCCTGTCCACTAATTTTGCTACAACTTTATTTAGAGCAATTGCAAAGTATTCGTAATTTCAGAGTGAAGATTTAGTAAAAAAATATAGTTGAATCTATCTTTCTACTTAAAGGAAAAATGAACTCAGCTCCACTAATAGTACTGCCCACCATAACAGCCAGACTACCCCTAGATTAAGGGTAGGGACGATATCCTCGGTACTTTTAGAATTTAAACTCGCACGTTTCCATTTGCACGTCATTCCATTTCGTAACAATGTCGTTCAAAATCTTCGCAAAGTGTAATATTTATTTTTCGATACTCTACCATCCGCGGCTCGCGCAACACAGAAAGGAGCGTTTACATTGTTCCACTCTCAACGGTCCACTAACCACATCACCGAACCATTTAATTCCCGCTTTTGTCATACAACCAACGAAAAAGAGATTGCCAATCGAGGACGAGATCATCAATGATCAGCCAGAATCCTCAGTGAAAGTACTCGCGCACCGTCTGCTCATAAATTTAAGTAGAATGATCACCCAGCACCTCAGACTTCACCTCTACGCCAAAACTAACGCCTTAAAGAACTACCACGAACATAGACGAACGATGACAAACAAAAAAAAAGTTTCATCAGTGAAAGTAGCCAATTGACGATCCGGCAAAGAGAAAAGGCGCTTTTTAATCGACTCGCGAAACCAAACGAGGGGAGAGACCATAAAAGCCTTTGCCAGAAGACATCGTGCTCCTTCGCGCATCCGGAATAGGCGAAATAGGACAATCTCCTGAAGAACAACGACGAAGACGAGGGCAGTATCCAAAGTGACAGCGGATTGCCGCTCGGTTGACATCGCCAAAGGGCAACCGTGGAGAAAGAGAGAAGAGGAGAGATAAAGAGTGGCATGCTGACGGCAGTAGCTGCTAGCCTCTGATGGATGTCGCAAGCCGGTGTGCGCATGCGCGCGACCCTATAAGGCGCCCGAAGGCGACCAATCCGAGCCGCCGCCGTGTTTCAACTGTCAACGCGGTCGCGGCGAACCGCCGTGCCGTCGAGACATAAATTACGTTTGCCGAGTTGCCCTGTTCCTCTCTCTCTCTTTCACTCCTCCCTCTCTCTTACTTTACCTTCTCCAAAGAATACTCTTTCCTCCCCTTTTACTTCTGTGCCTCTCTCTAGCTTTCTAAGTCCTCTCCTTTTTTTCCCCCTTTTCTCCCTGTCTGTCCCTTTTTCTTTCCCCCTTGGCGTTTCTCTTACCTCCCTCGGAACTCTCCTCTTGGCGCGTACACGCCGTGGAAAACCAATGCTGCACTTTACGACAAGAGATACTGGTATTTACTGCGCCGAAGGCAAAGCGGCGCTTTTGCGATTGGTTTCGAGGAGAGGTTAAACCGTGCTCAACGGATAGGTCGCGACGTTCAAAGTTGTAAGGATAGTTTCGACGGTTATTCCGCTACTGATGAACTTTAGGTTGAATTTGTTTTAGTGGGCTAAATCAAGTCTTGAGTTATTATTGGTTTAGGGAGCTTCCGGGTGAAGTGTTGTTTCAATGGTTTGAATAACGCGCCAGAGATAATGCGCTCGCCGTTTTCGTATGGCGCCATATTCAATTGGGTGAAGAAATTCTTTGCGTTTAAAAGTTAGATAAACTTTGATTCATTGTCGCATTGGTTTTTTAACGTTTCTTTGGCGTAGTTATGGCAATTTTAACACTAGAAAGTGAAGTTCAATAAATTACTTGTTTTTTTGAATGAATGAAAGTCAGTACAAGTGCTGGGAAAAAATGTTGACAGTTTCGGTATTTTCCCTCGCCAAATTTGAACTGCATCATTTGATAAAATGCAAGGAAAAAGGAGGTGCAGGGTAACAATTACCCAAAATATAACATTCAATCAGATTTCCATTGTAATGTCCATCTTTTCTGTAGCTGCCAATAGATAATTAAAATTTCCAAACAAAGCGAGGCCAAAAAAACACCTCGTGACGTTCCAATCGGAGGTGAAATTGTTAAAAAATCGTCTTTGTTATGACAAGTTTTCACTGTACAAGCGCATCCTTCAAATCCAAACCAATTGTCAAATCATTCAATCGAATTCTTCTTGCAATGTCCATCTTTTTTGAGGATGCCAATAAATGAGTAAAATGTTGCAGCCCCAAATAAAGCGAGGCCAACGAAACACCACGTAACGTTCGAATCCGGGGTGAAATTGTTGGAAAATCGTCTTTGTTATGGCAAGTTTTCACTGTACAACGTAATAGTTACGTAGTTAGGTGTCGTTCGTTATGTAATAGACCGGGTCACCGAAAGAATCTTGGGAATGCACATTTCGAAGTGTCTCTCGCATAGTTGCATCGCGTAATGCATCAGGAACTCCGCTCGTTCTCTTTCGAGGATCATTGATTAAGCTCCGATTGGAACTTTGATTGGGCGACTTTCTCACATCGACAACACATCTTTGGAATCGAGAGCGTCGACAAAGACGCAATTTTCTGCGATCCCTCGTTTTTTCTCGACTCAATAGCCGGTCTACAAATCGTCGAGTGTACTAAAAGACCATAGCATGACGTTGAGAAAATGTCCATGGAATTGGAACCTGTGAGTGGACTGTAAAATTGATGGAGAGATTGACAGGAGAAGAAAATGTTTTTATAGATGTACTATTATGGTCGTGTTAGTTTTAGGTGAGTTCGATAAACGCGATGACACAGATATCGCGGTGGAAAAATTTCTTAGAGCTGAACTCGAAACTTCTAATTGGACGTACGATGTTCCATCGTCGTAGTTTGACGTTTATAGTCGTCCTGTTTCGTTCCGTAGGAAAGAATCGAATTTAATATCCCGATAAAGACTTATTTGGTGTTCGATGATATAAAAAAAAAGAACTAT